>JAMKCH010004001.1:0-36896 GCA_023653785.1 Ophioderma brevispina
AATTGCTTCACCTACAGTTCAATTGTATTCCATTTTATGTTAGAATAATGGTATTCTGTAGTATTTAACGTTTGGTTTTGTGGCTACTAGTAATCTAGTTAATTTTTAAAATATAGGTTCTTTGTAAGCGCCTAGAGCTTTGGTGTGTGGGGTGCTATAACAGAGCATCATTATATTATTATTAAAATATTTGATAAAACTAAGGGTTTTTCAAGGGATATCACTGCCCAAAACTATGTTTTTGCACGACGCAATGCTCAAAATATTTGATAAACTAAGTGTATCTCAGAAAAACGACTTTACAAACTGATAAACTTAGTTTATTTCGCGCAATGCTCAAGATATTGATAAACTTAGGTTATTTCGCGCAATTGTCAAGATATTGATAAACTTAGTGTATCAGTGATAATCTTAGTTTAGCAAGTGAAAAACTTTTATTTATCTCGCGACCAATGCTCAAAATATTTGATATAAACTTAGTTTTTCAGCTGATAACTTAGTGATCAGAAATAAAAATGTTTATCTGTGATAAACTTATTTTTGCACGCGCAATGCTCAACATTTTTCAATGTAAACTAGTTTTCACAGAAAACACTATGTTTATCCTGAAAAACAATGTTTTTGCACGCGAAATGCTCAAAACTTAGTTTCAAGCGATAAAAGAAGTTCATCAGAAAAAAACTCTGCTGTCTGACTGAAAAACTATGTTTTCGCAGATAAACTAAGTTTTTAATTACTAAATAGTGTTTCAGAAAACTAAGTTTTCCACTTGATAATAACTCAGTTTTCGCGGAAAAACTATTGTTATCATTGATAAACTTGTTTTTAAATTTTGAGCATTGCGCTTTCCATAGAAGGGGTGTTGCGGAGTTTTCAAGAATTCCCGATGTTCTAGAAATTTTGATTGTAGTTTTTGAGATGTGATATAACGGTTATATGTACACCACGTTCAATCACATTTCAAGGGGTCCAAATCTGCAGGTTGTAGGTCAATAGTTATAAGGCAAAATAGTTTCAAGTCCCGTTGGTGGGTAAAATTTGAGATCCATCAATTTCTTAATGTGCAATTACGTTCGTCTGCAGTACCAAAAAATACCGGTCACATTGTGCGATAAAACGAGCAGTGCTAACTATGGAAATATATTTAGCAAAGGCTTAGATCGATTGATCTTAGCATAGTAGGTAGAAATTAGAGTAGTATGGCAATTAGTGGCATGCACATTCTGCGTACCCAAAAAATAACAGTCACTTGTGTGTTGTGGGAAATTGGAAATAAGAAGCAAATATGACTGGGATCATCAGGATCTATGGGATGTCATCAGTCATACCTCTGAAACGCTCTTTTTAAAATATCAAACTAGAATATATTCTTTATTAGTTTCACCTAATAAACAATTTTAAACAAATTTAAAAATCGGGAACTATGCTGTGGAAAATTTTACCCCAGGATGATCTTGTGTTATGTGCTTATTGTGCTAAATCTATAGGTCATAGATAGGACAAACTAAAATTTTTAATTTAAATCTTAGAGTAACCGAATAAAAATAAGTAAATATTGAAATTTTAAATTGTACCCCGTACAAAACTTCGGCTCTCCCACTCTCTCTCCCCACATTGATACTTCATTGTTTTCAATGTTTGTCGCTGTGATATGGTGGCCGTCGTTACGAGCTTGCTCATTTCGCTCAACCTGCCAATGTCTATTTATACTTTATTGCTTAATATAACGTCATTCTGGTAAATAAACTGAGACTGAACTTTTAACATGTTCTAGAATATGGATTTGGACAAACTTTTAATATATAAACCAAAAATGCTTTTCTCTGCATTTTGTCGCCAAGCTCTCAGAGAGCTAAGGCTTTTTATTCATATTTATATTAAAAGTGTTTGCTTTCCAGATTCAAATACTGAGCCTTTGACTGTAATTGGTTGATCTTATGATTTATTTTTCACTTTATTTATTTCCCTGCAAAATATATGTACAATATAAAAAGTACAGGACAACATGGAGGAGGTGACCAAATGACCTGTAAACGGACACCTCCTAAACGAAAAAACATAAATAAACGTTACCGGAGGATTCACACCGGAACCATCAGCCCTACGGTAAACACCACCACTACCCCCCCCCCCACCACCACCACCACCACCACCACCAGACACCCCCACCCCCAGACCCGTCGCGAGTTGCCAATGATTACGGTGTGAAACATGCAAGACAAATACACGGACAAAACCATAATTATTAGCAACTGTTTAAATCAAAAAAGATAATCACACATCCAAAGCTCCAAAATAGAACATTATTCATAACTTTTGGTTTTAGAAGTTCATGGAGTACATTTCAAGACATATCAGTGATCCACCGAAAAAGTGTGGGGGGGGGTCAATCTCATAAAACAGTTTTTTCCAACTGAAAAATTGACAGAAATATGAACCTCCAGTTCAAATTAGTGTTGTTAGTAAGCGTCCGTACGGACAGTAATAACGAAAACATTCCGATTTTGTCCTTATAGGTTGCTTTAGGTCTTTTCACTTACAGGGTATGTTAGGATACCTAAACTTGATTAAACGAGTAGCAAATGAAATGGCAAAACCACTAAAATTATCTTTAACTTGTCAATTTCAACCGGTGTTGTTTGTTGTTTAATAGATTGATTTGTTATTTAAAGAATATACAAATCTAGAATTTGGTTTCAGCTCTCAAACATTTACATCTATGACGCTTCTGGAATTGATCGATAAAATGAGCACTGCTAAACTATTGGTAAATATTTAGAATCTAGCAAAGGCTTTAGATACGATTGATCATAGCATATTACTGTACCAATATTAGTTTTTTAGTTACGATGAATTAGGGGCATGCACTCAAATGGGTTCCAAGATTACCTTAAAAATAGGAAGCACGTTAAAATTCAATTCCTGCATGGTCATGACCATAAAAAGTAAACGTGGTGTAACACAGGGATCGAAACTAGTTACTGTCTTATCTCGTCCTAATCCCTAACGTCCCTTAACTGCTTTTAAGTCCACTTTTGAAAAAAATCACGGAGCGGACCAGCCTTGGGTTTATAGGATTGCTCCTAGATCTAAAACAAAAAACTTGCCTTTTAAGCCATGTTTTCTCTGTAACTGTATAAGATAAAAGATCATTTTCATGGAATTTATACATTGCTAACGGACAAACATAAATAAAAAAGAAATAGAAAACCAATTAAGTCAATTTTATTCCAATTTCTGGGGCTTACAAATGCCCATTTACTCATGTATCACAACACAGGCAGGGATTTAAACAGTTAAAATTATGGTTCTGTATCTCCTACATTTTACCCTGCAAAACCCTGTTCTTGATAAAGATAAGTCTCAAAGTATACACTAATTCAGGAAAAGGCGATTAGGGAAACATAATGGTAGGTAAAAAGTGGTATAAAAATAGCCCTCAAAATGTGCTATTGCACATTTTCCATTAAGACAGCATTTTTGCCCAAAAATTGCATTTTTTAAAACTCACTTCTCTTTGAAGTATACAACTTACTGTTTCAAAATTGATATGAGTAATCTTCCATAATAACAAAGCATAAATATATGGTAAAAATTACATTTGCAAGTATCCATTATATAGCAGGAAATTTGGGGTGTGAGGTGAATGAAAATACACATTTAATCATTTTCTCAATTTTTAACAAAAAAATGATTATTTTAACATGGATTTATCCACACATGGCTATATGATGCAGCCTCGATATTTGGTATTGGTAGCTCTTAACCAATATAACAGGAAATATAGTCCCTTTAGGTCACAAGATATACAAACTGCTGGTGGGTATTTGGGTCAAAATTGCCAAATGAAGCATTTTCTTAAATATTGCCAAAATGGTTATTTCTAAAATCTTTATCTTTTGAAGATCATACTTACGGTTTTCATAATTGATATGAGTAATCTTCCATATTTAACCAGAGCTATATAATTGTAAAATTACATTTCTTCATAAAATTTAATAAAAAAAGAAAAATTAAAAAAAAATACACAATTTAATCATTCTCAATTTTTACAACAAAAAATGATTTTTTCTAAAAATGGATTTGTATCCACACAATGGTGATGTTACAGCTCTATATTTGGTATTGGGTAGCTATTTAACCAATATTAACAGTAAATTAGTACCCTTAGGTCACCAGATATACAAGCTGCTGGTTGTTAATTTGGGTAAAAAAGGTAAAAAAATATGCCAAATTTAAGCCAAATTCGTAAAATGTTGGGGCCAAAAATGGCTATATTTTCAAGCAAGCTTTGTGCCATAATGTATTTTTTTGCTGATTATGATTAGAAATGTTACAGGTCAGCGCCTGCAAATAGTTCTGCCAGTGTTAAACATCATCTTCATCACTGTAAGATAATTCATCTTCACACTTGAAGATGAAACGTTCTCTGTCACTCCCTGTCATGGAAGCGCCTGCGAAAGTTGAGCAGTGTTAAATTCTTCATCACTTGACGACTCGTCTGTGTCACTGCCACGTCATTGAAGTGCATATGTGAAATCCAGGGTAACCTTGGCAAGGATAAGTTTTTCAAGATTGTTTTAATAGTTGTGTTTTGGTCTTTTGTAATAGCCCTTCAGGGAGCTCACTTTTTTCAACACCAGTTGTATGTTGTGAGGTTTCTTCCAAAGTTGACACTGATGTTTGAGCTGAGTGCACTAATGTGTTGAGTTTTCGGATTCCAAAATGATGTCGCCTCTAGGAAGAGGAATCCTGATTTTCCTTCTTTTTTCTTCTACCTTTTGTCTGCGTTCTCGCAGATTTGACCTTTTTGCCTATCGCGCGGTTTATTTAGCTCTTCATAAAGTCTTTAAGTGGTCGTGTTTGTGTTCCCTTCTCCCCGATTCAATCTCTACCACCTCTCATTGCTGCCTGGCACAAATCATCTGTATGCTCGGTTCTTGGCACTTCCCATGAACTCAAAACAATATGATCATGTTTTGATGATTCCATACACCAACTGAAAGTGGGTTGCTTCTGCGCAAAACGCAACCATTCTCGGTCAACAGATGCAAACCGCCCTTCAACTGCATTATTGGTGGAAGCGCCATAAGTTCAGAGGGCCTCACTAATGTGGATTCTGGTTGTTAGTGGGTATTCAAAACCTGGACATGCTCCTCTGGCATGTCTCTTTAGTTTTCTGCACCGGCTGACACATTGCTTTCAGAAGAGGAATCATCAAATCATCGTGTTGGGATCTTCTTGGCGAACCTTTTCCATGTACTTATCAAACTTTGCAGCATTTTCTGAATGTCGCTGAATTATGCATGGATCTGTGCCCTTCAGAAGACCAAGTGGTTGCACAGAAAAAAAAGCTCCAACTTCTCTACTACAAACTGGTAGTCATCGTTTAAAACAAGTGGATTGGCTGCTTTGAGGGCTTAGATACACTGTTGCACTAATCATGGTATAGTGATGCAAGCGCTCTAACTCTGCCATTACCTTTGACAGAGAAACCCTTCAAGACACCATTTTTCGCTTATTCAATTCTTGGTCTTTTCAAGTCAGGTATAGAAGATCATGATGAGGTCTTTGGAAAACAGAAGGGGGTGATGGCATTTTGGCGTATATTAGATAGCGACCACCAACAATCGGTTTAAAAAGTGTTTGATCAAGATCGTCAAGACGGTACTTTCAGATAGGCGAATGAGCGAAATCTGGATCCCTGAGCGTACTCCTTGTTGCTTCGGTGCAAATGAGCTTGTCTGTCTGGTAGTGGACGGGTTGCATGCAAATTATTTTTGCCCAAACTCAGATGATTCTCTGCCCGCATTCGCCCATCGCCACTGCTTTGGTATGTTGATTTATGCAGACTGCAGGAAACCTGGTAGACTTTGGCCTTTTCCTTGGATTCTTCCTCGTCATCCCTTCTTCCCGTAGTTGTTTTGCTTTTCGCTCAATTAGGGAGGAGGTCATTTACTATCAGTCGCTGCCAGTCTGACATCGGCCCGATTATATCTTTTAGAGAATAATTTTTTTTCCTTCCTCCCTTTAGCAATATGTGCTCACTGCTAGACACACAGCTCATCTAAACACTTCTGGAAAGTGCCCAACGTAGCTTCAGAGGTTGCCCGAAGAGACAGTGCCCAACACAACGGAAAGGTACGCTCCTCTAAAGTTGGTGCTAACTAATGACGATAGACAGCACACTCAGTTGACCTTAGTGGTTTTCTGGATTGGAAGACTGCCTCCTTACAGGTATTTCTCCTTCCAACTCCCCCGCACGTCTCAATTTGACCATCGTACCGGCCTCTACCTCATACGTTGGGGCAGTGGTACGACTTGGAAGTCATTTCTTTAATGTCCTTTTCACTCAATGTTTCTAAAACTCGCCTACATAACAACCACTTTCAATAACATTGCAAGAGAATCCTTTAGTTAGCAAATCGTAGTACACGAGTCGGATTTCTGCATTGTAACGTTTCCCTTCTTGGCCTCAAGAACTTGCAACTTCTTCAGACGACAAGTAAGATCTCATTTTATTTGGTAAGCGACTGACAATCCCTTTTTGTGTTGTAAATGTTCTGCTATTTTATTGTCCGTCTCAAATCGCTTCAGAAGCTTTCCAATTTTGTCCTCTTTACGCTTGATCTTCTTCTGGAGCTTGTGCTTCTCATTGGCAACCTTCTTTGCATATCTAGATGCTTTGCGAGCTTCCTTTTCTTTTTCATACAGCAATGTCCAGCAGTTCCTCATACATGCTTTTCACAGCTAGTTTTCTTTTTCTAACTTGTCATTATTGCTAATGTCCTTTCAACTTTAATTTTGTTTGGCGGACAACTTGGTGAGTTCTTGTTGTTGTTCTTCAACAGAAGAGACTTTTTCTTTCGCAACACGGATGACTGTAAAGATCACGTTGTCGAAGAGCCTACAAGGGATTTTAGTCTGACAGTTTCTTTGGCCACTTTTTACATTGTATCTTTGTCAGTTCTGTAGTTTCTGCCTGAAGACCTGCTTGCATCTGGGGGAAGATGTTACCACAATTTAAGGGTTTGTCAAATGCTTGCTTGCTTAATTGGCGAGAGTACCTTACGAACAGCGTCAGATGAAATGCCAACACTTGGTGGAGGGACACACGATGCGGCCGCAGTACCATACTTGGAAGTATTTCTCAAACACCTTGAGTGGAGAACTTACAATGTCATTACAAGAGAAGATCAACTTGGGTACCAAACATAAGGCACAATATGATCATGAACCATCCCAAAAAAATTAAAGCCAGGAAGGATTCTTAAGAACAACCAAACATTTAAAAAAATCCAATTCCAGATTTAACAAAACCAAAACAAAATTTGCGATTACCTCATTTTACCTGTCCTTTTACAACTTACGACTTGTTTGTTGAAAAACCATTTTTGGTTGATTTACCCCGCTTGTGGGGCAGCATCTCTACAATAATCAATCATATGCTGAAATTTGCGGGTTGTTGTTTCATCCTGAATGATGCATATTCCCATAAAAAAAAAACACTTTTCAGAAAAATTTTGAAATTTTTCTTTTTTTAAATTTTCAATTCAATTTGTCAGCTAACGCTCAAGGTCCACTTTCTCAAATTTTGTGAAATTGCATTCCATTCATAAAAAAATCAAAGACAAATAAATTCCAGAAACTTACTTGAAAAATCGACAAAAGCCCCTTAATTCATTTCCTCAAATGAGCATGTTATTCATACCAATCAAGCTTGGTCTGCCGGGTCAAGCTACATGTATACCACCCCCCAATTTGTGAGCATATGACCCCTGACCTCCGAGAACATGGGCGGACCGACATCGTGACCAGACACCGACGTGGCCTATTGGCATGGACGTAGACTGAGTTTATCGATTACCGGCCCGCCCCGCATCGCTTTTTGGAGACTAGAAATGCCCACGTCAAAAATTCACGATTGCCAAAAATAATTCATGATTTCAAAATATCGTTAACTTCAAAGTCAAATAAATGAAATGATTGACATAATGAAAATGAAAAATAAGTCACCTTATAACGTTCGGGAAAAAAGTACGTATATTTAACCCTGAATTAACTTCATCGGTCTTATATACAAAAGAGACCTTCTGCAAAAATCAGATGCCCAAAGTGTTTTTGAAAATAATTTATAATACAACAAAAAATACGCAAAATCGGCCCGCTTCCCGGTCAAAACCGTTCTGGTTTCACAAGACAAGTCTTAAACAGGGAAAACATCGTAGGTGCCATGGCAACGAAAATATTTACCCAGTACTATAGTTATGTTGTTTTATGTTATTTATGTATTTTTTTTTGTGGTGGCCTCAACCTCATAAAAAAAGTTTGGTTTTTAAATCTGTAATGATTAGTTAACACTTGGCTTCATTTCTTAAACTATTTTTCATCAATTCTTGGGACAAATTTATTTACATGTTGAAATCCTTAAAAAAAGAAAAATTGTAAAACCTGACAGAAAAATTTGCTTGTTCATGGATATGCAAACAATTATTAATCAAGTCCTACACCCCCTGGCCTGTATACGCAATTAGTGACCGTATCTTCAGCAACTTAGGGAGTCGCAATTAATAGCACGGCACAGCTGTGAATGCACATGCAACAAAACAAAACCCACGATTGTAGTAGAAAATTAAACACTGTTTCCGACGGCCGTCCCCCGTACTGCCACCACACCTTAATATTGAACCGGAAACGTCAGAAATTTGCCCATTATTATATTTGTTACATTTACATACCTAAAACAGGATCTAACAAGCTCTACGGACAATCGGTGAATGATATTTTATTGGTAAATTATACATTCATTGTGTCAATTTGGACTATAAGGACAAAAAAATTTCCAGCTTACCTATGTAGTATCAGTATTCCAACCACGACAACCATAGACGACATCATGATGGAAACTTCGACTTCTCATGTAAACACTTGTCGCCCAACTTCACTTCAAAGGGAGGCGCACGAACATTTTTGCTGCTATCGCAGCGAAAATGCCACACCAACAAATCTAGAAAAGGTGAGCATTCACATGCTATAACCTTCATTTTTAATAGAAGGTCTCCTCCTTTGACGAAAAAGTTGACAATTTAAAGATTTATTTTTTTGAGAGTTACGATCACCTTTCAGCCCGGCAGATTTCTTATTGTAGCGTTGGTCTGAGTGACTATGACCTTCAGGTTTTTGGAATGAAAGCACGTCTCTTTATTTCGTAGTACGCCAAATATGATTGGGGATAGATGAACATGACACAAATATTAGGTTTGCTTATCCTTCTCTGGCTAGCACCTCTCTAGTTTGCCCCGACCAATGAAAAATAGGTTATATTTGGATGGCGTTCTAGTAAGGAAATTACGTACATAGCGGCGTGTAGAAAAGTGGGACCATTTACGGTAATTTAATTGACCGCACGCGTGCTCACCGTAAATATTAGGCAATTTTGGTAAAAATTAATTTATTTAAAATACTTCCCGGATATCTATAATGCTGAAATTGGGCACCGTGGTAGCATTCTTATCATTCAACCTAATAAAATTAAATAGAACTGTGGGATTTTTAGTTCATTATTGAGGAAGGTGTCCAAACATGCCACACTTTGACTCTGAATCTGTGCAGGTGATTGAATGGGCCTCCCTAAATGCCATTGTGCATGGTGGGGTAATACTGTGAACGTGGCTAAAATATTCAAACTTTCAAAAACATTGCCCTAAGAATACTATCCACACGGTCATTTAATTGTCACTAAGGGTCCCTTAAGATTAAGAATACAGTAGCCTAATTTGTTTAGATGATATAAACTTGAATTGAGTACTTTAATGCTACACTGTAAATCATTTATAAGGGAAGGGTTTCTTGGCCACTTCAATGGCTACCTAACCATAACATACAAACAAAAAACAACCATGCACTAGTGGAAAATACACATGTCCCCGATGAGTCCTGGGATTCAAGGCGATTGTCGTGACATACCTGGGCCCGAAAATCCGCTGGCCGAGCCAGCGACAACAAAACACACCGCGTAGCGTTTTACATTATGGAGAGAATAGTTTGAGTGTCTCAACTGCTTGCTTACCAAGTAGGGGAACAAGGTCAAATCCCATTGAAACAATGACTTACCTTCTGTGCCCCCTAATTGGAACTAAGCATTGAAGACAGTCAAAAATATTCCTATTTTTAATCATATTAGATCCACCACAATTTGCAACATTTTTAAATTATTTCTCCAAATCGGACACAACTTTAAAAGTTGACCCTGTACAACTGAAGTGATCCTTATACTTGATTTTTGACTGTTTTTTTCTTCTGCGCAGCAAGAAGATTACTCTAATCCTGAATTGTACCAAACCCAATGCATTCATTGTAACAGTTCTAATTGTGTTGCAGCCTCATTCCATTGTTTGAACACTGTTCAGCTGTTACTGATGTTGGCTGTTGAGTTCAAGATTCTCATATTTTGCCATGGCCATGTGGTCAGTGATATAAATACCACTTGCAAACTGGTCACTGGTGATGGTGGCATCCTGCTTCACTAATTAGACTAGTCCTCACCAATGCCAAGCTTTTGTATGTAACAGTTTTTCTGATTGGGTTGGGTCAGTTTTGCACAATTTGCTTGACATATTCCACTGACTGTAGAATGACTTCTATATAGCTAATCTTATAACCCAAATATATTTCCAATGGTTATAAGAATACCATTGTGCTACACAATTACATTGTTTGTATGTATAACTTTTACCAAACTAACTGATAGCATAGAACTAATTCATTAAGAAGGCTAATATTTCATGTGTGGGTAATAGCAGACTTTTGTACAATCAAATGTATGCCAGATATACTACACAATAGTGAAAGGGTCTTACTTGCACAGTCCTTTCAATTGGGCCATGAAAGTTTCCCATTTAATAAAAACTCCTTTAAAAAGGAAAGGGGGGCGCCCCAAGGAGTGATTCTTGTTTGGGTTGTTCTATTGGTTGGGAAATACTTATGTAAGAAAGAAACCGTAGAACACATATCATATTGAATTTGTGAAGTTTTATTGCAATTTGCTTAGAACAAAGTCATTTTCAATAGGTTATAATTTGATTAGGTGAAACTGAATATCTTGTTTTTCACAATGAAACAAATCTAAGGTTGCTCATTATGATTGATGCCTGGCATAGTATTCATGTAATACCCTGGATTGCTGTGTACAGGTATCTGTGTACATGTATGTAAACATTTCAAAACTACAATTGTGTTACAAAACTCTATTTATTTGTTTCATTTCGTAATTTGTGCATTCGACGATGTCCTTTTTAATGACTCGTCTTGTTAGCCTATAACTCTGAACGTTAGCCTGTACATATTACACACTAACCTTTTCTGGAAAATCCTTATGGTTGACACATCATGTGGTATACTTTTCAACATGATTGGAATCTCTTTCAAAAAAAGTGACCCTGTACATCTTTGTCTGGCCCCCTCTCCTAGAGGCACCATTTGCGCAACTAGGAATCCAAGTTTTTAGGGGTTCTGTCAGGCTGTATACATATTTAAACACTCAAACCTTTGTACTTGAGATGTGTGACAAATGTCTGCTAGCTCCCGATTTATAAGTAACCGGGTTGTGTTGTTAAAAAGGTGACGAGAAATGATCGATTTCCTCTATAATAAGAACCATATAACTAACGTTGTTATTCCGTGAAATACCAAGATTTGCACTTCAGAGACAAATTGTATTACTACACTCCTCGCAAAAAGACTTGAAACACTTAAGAGACTCTAGGGATACACTGTTTACCACCCACTCCCGATGCCTGTTGGGGAGAAATGACAATGCACTCTGCTGTTTTCCAAGGTGTCACAAGCATTGAACGATGGAGAGAGGGGAAGGGAAAGCAAATGGGTTAAGTACCGGCTGTCTCATAAAATTCATCACTACACTATTAACATTCAAACATGTGTGTGCGGTGTTCCAAGAATTTTTTCGAGGATTGTATTATCTTAGTCTCATTCACATGTAAAGATGTTTAAATATTCTTTCCATCCATAGACCCTGATAGTCCCTCCTCTAAAGCAAGATAAAGTTACTTAGAGTGACCTGTCCCCCCCCCCCCCCCATCATAGCTGCTATTAATGCCCATTTGTAATTAAAACCAACATTTTAATTGTACAGGGTGAGTAAAAAAAACTTGATCTGATTGTGTCCGCCATTTTGATTTTTTAAATAAAATATCAGCTAACATATGTGTACATCGAAAGTCTATTTCCATTATCTTTAATTTGCTGCAAAGTATTTTCAATCGGTTAAGTATATAGGCCGAGCTACAGTCCTTTTGAATCAAGCATTAGCTTCCGACCCTAATCCACGGGATTCCCATTTGAATACACAACGGGGTCAACTAAGCAAATGACTCCCCAAATGATAGGGTATTCTATGTTTTATGTCACTAAAGTGGATCTTTCAAAGCGCACTGGCAATTTTCAACAAAATAAGTGAAATTTCTTCTTCAATTTGCCGTCAATGAGAGTCTAGGCCATTGGAGAAAACAGAGATATATTTTTAACACATAAAATAACATACCACCAAAACAGATAGGGAACATTGACTGAGAGAAGACAATCCAGGTATTTTGTAGGCCAATTTTAAGTTAATCAAACAAATGGTTATATTTACCTGAATATTTTTGACTCGTACTCACTGATATTAAGACCACAAAGGTTATAGACCGACAACAGTGTGCATAGCGTGGGAAACATTCATACGGCGTGCGTGTATTGTGTTAAATGCCATTTTTCTTCTTGGTGAATTTTAGGCGTCGCCTGGCGACGCGCAAATTATAAATCGTTCTATTTTACCCATAAGGAAGCTGATTTTTGTCTTAATCATATTTCGGTTATTCGGCTTTTGTATATAAAAGCCTATACAACCATGCAAATATGCGATTTTGGGAAAAATTCTTGAGGGCGCACTATTTTTCAGATATGTGTCCAGTGTCTCTTTCAGAATGAAGAAATGTAGTTTCATTGGAACATTTTTCCAAGATGTGGCATTTTTTTCCAATATAGAGACAATACTTTTAAACCCTAAAAGGTTATCACCGATGTCTGTTCTTTCATGTGGTATGATTCACTCAACTCCTCCAGAAACTGATACATGATTAAATTAATATTGTTAAAATGATTTTGCTGAGTGATGAGGAAGTACAAACATTCATGGAGGGCACGATGGTAAATTGTAACATGAATTTTGTGGGGTTTTTAAATTATTATTCAGTCAATAAATCGCCACGGATTTCTTCTGACACTGATTTGCTTCAGTGAACGAGCACAGTGGGCCAGAATTGAAATCAAAGCTGGCCAAAAATATTTTTGAAATTAGGAAGGTTAAATTTGGGTAATTTAAGGTATTTAGGGGTTGGTGGAACGATGGGGCAATGGAAGTATTTCAAAATTTGTTAGACGTCATTAACATGCGGTTCGATTGGTCAATGAAAATTAATGTAATGTATTTTGAACATAAAACACTTATAATTTTGAATATATGGGGTTCTGGGACATGATAAAGAAGGTAATGTTTAAAATAATAAGACGTCATCAAAATACTGTTTCCTGATTGGTCATTGATAATTTGATTGTAAGCATAAAATAAACCCAAAACAATGACACATTTTAGCATGTAAGGGTTTCTTGGACATTTGCGAAGTTGATGGTAATATCTAGAATTATTATGACGTCATCAAAATACTGTATTCTGATTGGTCATGATAATATTGCATTGTAATCCATAAAATAACCCATATAAATCAATGATATTAAACTATAGGGTTCTGACATGCGAAAGAAATTGATGGTATATAGAACTATATATGACGTAATCAAAATACTGTTTCTGATTGGTCAATATAATCGGCTATTTAATCATAAAATAGGCCATAAAACATGACAATATTAGCAGTTAGGGGTTCTTGGACATGCGAAATTGATGGGAATATCTAGAAATAGATGACGTCATCAAAATACTGTTTTCTGGTTGGTCATTGATAAATGCCTTCCATTTAAAATGGCCATAAAACAATGACTATTTTAGCATATTAGGTTCCTGGACCATGAGAAAAATTTGATTGTATATTTAGAAATATGTGACGTCATAACAAAAAACTGTTCCTTGCATTGGGTCACCAGTATGCATTTAATCCATAAAAGGGCCCATAAAACAATGGACTATTTTAGCATATAGGGGGTTCTTGGACATGAGAAGTTTGAAGTAAGTGGCGTCATTTAGAAGTATAAATCAAAAAAAAATCAAAATTACTGTAACCTTTTAAAAAATAATATGACATATCAAAGTCTGTAACATACTTAAAAAGTAAAAACATAATAACAATTAAGAGTTTAAGGACCTCACCTGTAGTATTTGAAATATACCCTAAATCCTAATTGCCACTTTTCACCAATCACAGGAGCGGGACAGCCTCCCTGTGTTTAGTAGTAGGAAATAGCTCTTAGATCTAAACAGATAAATCACGTACCCCTTTTTGCGGTGATGGTCAGGTGGTAGTCATTTTCCGGTAGGATGTAAGGGATATATGCCGTAATCAAAAAATGTTTCTCACTCTGATTCTGCATAAAAATGTTGTAAATATAGCAATGTTTACTAAAAAAACACAGTGGTATGATCCCCAAAAAATGCATTTGGAAACTTTTTTGAAATATCGTTTTCTAATGCTTCTTGAAGAAAAGTAAAACCTAAACGCATAAGACACTGATTTGTGAGACTTAGAAAACTGTTCGCTTCACATTTGATTGGGGGCGTTCGCTATTTTCGTCAATTTTCTTACGTACAATTGTACGTAACTTTGACCACCCTCGATTTTAAATAATTGCGGTATTGGATTTTCCCAACTCTCACAAATCGCCCTCTTTCATACATATACTTTGAGATAAGTTTTACCCCTCCCCTCACTACGTTTCATTAATACCATTTTAGACCGTATTAAGAACTTATAATCCACAATAGGAATTTGGTTGGTTTTCTTGCTGAAAGTATTACTTTTTTTCATTTACATTTTAAAGACCTTGAAAGCAGAAAGAAGAGAAAGGAGCTGCAGAAATTTATGGTCACGATTTTTTCCTAGCATTTATTTTAAATACTCTAGGAACAAGCATTACAAATTTTCCGCACAAAGCTCAAATTAACTTTTATTCCTGATTCTCTTAAGCTAAAGTTACACGTGTTCGTCTTTTATAAATGCTGGTCATATGGGATATTGTTTTCCACAGATCTGGTTGAATGATTATAAACCTACAGAAATAACAGGAATAGGATACTCTTCAATTGATGGAATGTTCTAACGAATAATGATTTTTAGACGCGACTACGATAAATAGTGCAGTACACGCAGTTCGGTTGCGGCGGCAGTTGAATTGTTCATTAAAAAAACGGCCTTTTGGTTTTTGATATAGGGTGGTTGGCATGAAAATACTCCAATATGCAGTTGGGCAAATTGTGGCAAAACAAAAAATAGTATTAATTGAAAGCATAGGCTTTGATTAAAAAATGTTGATATAAGAATATAGCGGGAATCAACGGGAGAATTCAACTTATGCATCTTTTTCAAAAAAGTGAATTTCTAGCAGTTTTTTGTCAAAAAAGGGAGGGATTTTTCCCCTACTAAATGTTATACACATTGTTTTCATTAGTATATTTCGAATCTGTGTATAATCATGTGGTAGATAGAGCCAATTAAAGGGATCCTTTATTCTTCCTCTCTTCACAATAGTTTCATATTTGGTGGTATTATCATTTTAGAGCAACACGACGGTTCTTGGGGATGTTTTCTTTTCCTAACGACATAAAAAACATAAAAAGTCAACATTCGGCAATTTTGATTTTTGGCCAGCTTTCAGGTGATTCTGGCCCACTGTGCGCCGTTCATTTCAATGTGAATCGTGGACCAGAGCGCAAAAGCGAACTACTGTTTCAAACGACTTTAGCTCAGTCTATACTAACCGATGTGAATGATATTTGCTTTATGGAAATGTATCGTTCACTATTATGTAGGTGATTGTTTTGTACTCTCCGCATTATTAGAGGACGTAATTATTTCAAAGACCAATATTAATCTACTCCTTTCCAAATTTCCACTTTCAAAAGATTCAGCAAAATTTTTTCTAGTAAGAATTCGAGGGAAAACACTTTTATGAGTACATTTTGAGATGTTTCGTCGACTTTGGATACAATACGACATCATCTGCTAATCCTTATAGTACCTTTAATAGTACAATACTACCATGCTCATTCTGCATCTGTAGGCGTAGTTACCAAATGTTTCCGCGCAGGGTTAAGTGATAAATACTGCTTACGAGGAAGTATAAAACCCTACGTCTGACTTGCCTTAGAGTGGAACTTTTCATGTTGTTAACAGCCCTAGAACTAGGGCTAGCTTATCAGGTAAAGTAGCAACTGCAGCTGCAGCGATCACTGGTGAAACTTTCTGGTCAGTATTGAGAAGAGCTATTCAGGAGGTACAGTCAGTAATAGCCTTCAGCTATTAATCACATTGCTACCATGCCGTGTTTCGCTGACGGATGCTCTTTCTGACTGAGCTTGACGAGGAAGAATGTGAATTGAGCAAGGAAACTGCGTACCAAAAGAAACTCACTACATTGTCCGCTTTGTTGAAACTGGAGATGAAAAGATTTTTGTGATGACGTTGAAGAAAAGAGAGTTCGTGCCACTGAAAGATCGTCATATTAAATGGAGACACCAATGCTGAGGTGATTTTATCAGCGCTATGGCGAAATTGTCGATATCACTGTCGTTCCTGACGATCAGTCTATCATCAGCAGTACATCAACGAAAGCGACAATACGAGTACGACTACCGGCTTCTATGAAATTTAACTCTCGATGCCAATTGCAAATGCGACAACACAGAAGACACAAGCAAACGAAATTGCACTATAATCGTGACAGCACCGATCGGCATGGGAATTCGCATGAACATCCACCGGACTTCAACTGAACCCATCTACAAACTATTTCATGTGTCGTTCCTATGAAGAAAATAATGATGGTTGAATGGCACTATTACGCTTCAATGATGCAGATGAACCGTGTGATACAAATTTCTCCACCGATAGTCTTGTAGTTACATCAATGCAAAATTCATTTTACAATTTAAAGCACTTGATTTGAATGCGACAACGGTTCTTCACTTTGAACAAGATATTTTGTCAAGATCAATGTTATAAACGAAGTGAAGAATCTAGCTGAGACTGTGTGCTAACTTAAATGTATATGATAAAATTCACTACATTGACATAGTCAGGGAATTGAGCTACGGGCAACTGATAAAAGTCATCCTCAATAAGTTGAATTTCTAATTTCAAAGCGAAAATACCTGCAGAACTTGAGCGTTCAGATAAGTATCTATAGCCGCATATTCCGTTGTCCCACCGGGTGTTCATGTAAGCTGCCCTTTCAAAATTGAAATCAACTGAGTATTGAAAGCGGAGTACGAGTAACTCCGAAGAATTGCTTCTAATATACAGCAAGTCAATGAAGCTGTACCAAGGGAATTATACACCGCATTGGATGGATCTTCTAGACACTTGAAGAAGTGAGTCCTGTCAGCTTTGCACAGCTTGCCAATTATACACATTTTACTACTCGGTAAGAACAAGATGGTAACCCAGTGAAAATACTTTCAGTGGGACTGAACCGATCAGAGTATTAGGATTCTCCTTTTATAACCAGATCTTGACGATCAAAAAAGGTACTGTATCAGAGGCATTACCAATCTAAAACATAATTTAAATTCGGAATATGTTATAAACTCACGCCTAGTGTGGTTCCAGGGTTTGAATACTTAAAAGTATTGTATCTTAAAGAAAATAAGTAACCAACTAAATCCAATGTTTTGAACAAGTTAAAAAACATTATTGTAAAAAACAAATATTGTCGTTAGCTAAAAACAACATTAAGTCATTTGGATGGAAATTTATTCCCAATAGTCAAATGAATAAGGATCTTAGACATTAGTCAGAATATTCTTACGTCTATACATAGTTTCAGTAACAACAAATCTAAAGCAGGGTATCTTTTCATCATAACAATCACCCTCATCAATCATCCCTCTTTATGCCACACAAATGCCTAGAATGTTTAGATTTATCTGATAATGCACATTTTCCTTCTATGATTTGATGGTTTGCCAAAACTTGTCGTTTGAAATAATTACTTTTCACTGGCAATGTGTTGTCCATACCAAAACCTATCACGGCTAACAATAGCATTAAAGCTGTTGAACCGGTACATTGTAGGGATCTTATTCATGTGGACCAAGCTGTACCTTTAGACCACTAGTTGAGTATTTAGCCAGTCGCCTTTCTAGGATTGAGTGCATTATCCTGAGTAACATAGACATTTAAAGCTCTTGACTTGAACTGATATTTTTAGGCATCTGGTCCTTTGTCAGAGCTATACCTTCATGACAATGAGTTACCTATTCGGCAGTAGGCATATTTGTAGAGTGAGGTGATTATCAGTGCTAAATGCTCGCATAGCATATAAAGCTCTTGAGCCTGAGATTGCCAGAGCCTATTTTAGGATTGGGTGATTTATCCATCATTCATGCGTAAGGTAGCATTAAAGCTCTGAACCGATATTTTAGGCATCTTGTCCATTTGTCAGAGATTACATTTCTGAGAATGAGTTATCTACTTGCCAGTAGGCCTATTTCTAGGATTGATCAGTGAATTATCAGTGCTATCATTGAGTAACAATAGAATTAAATCTCTTGAGGCCTGCATTTTCATGGATCTTTTTCATTTGGACACAGTGGACCTTTATGGCAATGAGTTGAGTATTCTGCCACTAGGGCTATTTGTAGGATTGGGTGATTATCAGTGCTATCACGTGCATAACAATAGCATTACAGCTCTTGAACCAGATATTTTTAGGGATCTTATTATTGACAAGCTGTACTTTATGACAATAAGTTGAGTATTTTGCCAGTAGGCCTATTTCAGGATGAGTGAGTTCATCCTATCACTGCTAAGAATAGAATTAAGGCTCTGAACCAGCTATTTTGGGCTCTTGTCCATTTGTATAGGGGGCTATACTTCATGACAATGATTACCTATTCTGCCAGTAGGCATATTTGTGAGTTGAGTGACTTAATCAGTGCTAACCACTGCATAGCAATGCATTAAAGCGTTTGAGCATGATATTTTCATGGATCTATTCATTGAAACAGTGGACCGTAATGGCAATGCGTTATCTATTTCTGCCACTAGGCCTATTTGTAGAAATGAGTGAATTATCAACTCATTAATGCATAACAATAGAATTAAAGCTGTTGAACGGATATTTTTAGGGATCTATCATTAACCAAGCTGTACCTTTATGCATAAGTTGAGATTTGCCAGTAGTCCTATTTTTAGGATGAGTGGAACTTATCAATCATCACTGCATAACAATAGAATTAAAGCTGTTGAACCTGATATTTTTAGGGATCGTGATCATTTACCAAAGCTGTACCGTTATGACAATAAGTTGAGTATTTTGCCAGTAGGCCTATTTTAGGATTGAGTGAATTATCAATCCTATCACTGAGTAACAATGCCATTAAGCTCTTGAATCTGATATTTTAGGGGATCTTTTCCATTGGACACCATTTGGACCTTTATGGCAATGAGTTACCTATTCTGACACTAAGCTATTTGTAAGAATTAAGTGATTATCAATCCTAACACTGCATAACAATAGCATTAAAGCTGTTGAACCTGTTGTTTTCAGGGATCTTATTCATTTGACTTCAAGCTTTACCTTTATGACAATGAGTTGATATTTTGCAGTAGGATATTTTTAGGATGGAGTGATTTATCAATTCCTATTCACTGGCTAAGAATAGAAATTAGCTCTGGAACCAGAGATTTTAGGATCTTGTCCATTTGTCAAAGCTATACCTTTATGGAATGAGGTACTATTCTGGCAGTAGACCTATTGGAGGATTGAGTGCGTCATCAGTACTATCATTGAATAACAACAATAGAATTAAATGTCTTGAAATGAAGTTTTAATATCGTATTCAGTTAACCAAACTGTACCTTCATGACAATGAGTTGAGCATTTGCAGTAGGCCTATTGGAAGGATTGAGTGAAAATTATTCAATACTATGGCTGAGTAACAATAGCATTAAAGCTCTTGAACCTAATATTTTCATGAGCTTGTAATTTGTCAAGCTATACCTTTATGACAATGCGGTGAGTATTTTGCCAGTAAGTGTTTTTGTGAATTGAGTGATTATCAGTGCTATCACTGCTGTACAAAAACAAAAAAAATAAAAAAAAAAAAAACAAAATAATTTTAAAGTGTTAAAAATTAGAAATAAAGATCGTGAACCATATATCTTTAGGTCTTGTCCATGTCAGAACTATCCCCTTTATGACAATGGGTTATCTATTCTGCCAGTAGGCCTATTGGAGAATTGAGTGATTTATGGATCCTTTCACTGAGTATCAATAGCATTAACCAGCTCTTCATCCTGATATTTTCAAGGGTCTTTTTCATTTGACACAGTTGGACCTTCATAGCAATGAGTTATCTATTTTGCCAGTGGGCCTATTTGTAGGATTGAGTGATTTATCATTTCTATCAATACGTAACAATAGCAATAAAGCTCTTGAACATGATATTTTCAGTGATCTTATTCATTTGACACAGTTGGACCTTTATGGCAATGAGTTAGCTATTCTGCCACTAGGCGTGTTTGTAGAAATGAGTGATTTATCAAAGCTATTTCTGAATAACAATAGAATTAAAGCTCTTGAACCAGATATTTTTAGGGATCTTGTCCATTTGTCAGAGCTATACATGTCTGAGAATGAATTATCTATTTTACCAGTAAGCCTATTTGTAAGATTGAGTGAATTATCAATCCTATCACTGAGTAACAATAGCATTAAAGCTCTTGAGCCAGATATTTTCAGGGATCTTATTCATTTGACCCAGTTGCACCTTTCTGGCAATGAGTTACCTATTCTGCCACTAGGCCTATTTGTAGAAATGAGTGAATTATCAATCCTAACACTGAATAACAATAGCATTAAAGCTGTTGAACCTGGTATTTTTAGGGATCTTATTCATTTGACCAAGCTGTACCTTTATGACAATAAGTTGAGTATTTTACCAGTAGGCCTATTCGTAGGAATGAGTGATTTATCAATACTATCACTGGCTAAGAATAGAATTAAAGCTCTTGAACCAGATATTTTTAGGGATCTTGTCCATTTGTTAGGGCTATACCTTTATGACAATAAGTTGAGTATTTTACCAGTAGGCCTATTCGTAGGAATGAGTGAATTATCAATCCTATCACTGGCTAAGAATAGAATTAAAGCTGTTGAACCTGATATTTTTAGGGATCTTGTTCATTTGACCATGCTGATCCTTTATGACAATGAGTTGAGCATTTTGCCAGTAGGCCTATTTGTAGGATTGAGTGATTTATCAATCATATATCTAGCTGACAATAGAATTACAGCTCTTGAACCAGATATTTTTAGGAATCTTGTCCATTTGTCAAAGCTATACCTTTATGGCAATGAGTTACTTATTCTGGCAGTAGACCTATTTGTAGGATTGAGTGAATCATTAGTACTATCATTGAATAACAATAGAATTAAAGGTCTTGAATCTGAAGTTTTGAAGGATCTTATTCATTTAACCAAGCTGTACCTTCATGACAATGAGTTGAGCATTTTGCCAGTAGGCCTATTTGAAGGATTGAGTGAATTATCAATCCTATCGCTGAGTAACAATAGCATTAAAGCTCTTGAACCTGATATTTTCAGGGATCTTATTCATTTGACACAGTTGGACCTTAATAGCAATGAGTTATCTATTTTGCCAGTAGGCCTATTTGTAGCATTGAGTGATTTATCATTTCTATCAATACGTAACAATAGCATTAAAGCTCTTGAACATAATATTTTCAGGGATCTTATTCATTTGACACAGTTGGACCTTTATGGCAATGAGTTACCTATTCTGCCACTAGGCTTGTTTGTAGAAATGAGTGGACTATCAAAGCTAATATCGAGTAACAACGGCATTAAAGCTCTTGATCTGTATTTTTATGGATCTTGTCCATTTGTCAGAGCTGTACCTTTATGACAATAGTTGAGTAGTTTGCCAGTAGGCCTATGGTGTCGGATTGAGTGAATTATCAATCCTATCACTGAGTAACAATAGCATTAAAGCTGTTGAACCTATATTTTCAGGGATCTTTTTCATTTACACGGTTGGACCTTCATAGCAATGAGTTATCTATTTTGCCAGTAGGCCTATTTGTAGGATGGAGTGATTTTATCAATTTTATTATCAATAATTAAAATCGCAATTAAGGTCTTGAACATGATCTTTTCAGGGATCTTTATTCATTTTACACCGTTGGACCTTATGACATGAGTTCACCTATTCTGCCACTAGGTCTGTTTGTAGAATTGAGTGAATTATCAGTGCTATTTTCTGAATAACAATAGAATTAAGCCTCGAACCAAAATATTTTTGGGAGCGTCCATTTGTCAGAGGTATATATTCTGATAATGAATTATCTATTTTACCAGTACCTATTTTTTAGGATTGAGTGAATTATCAATCCTATCACTAAGTACCAATAGCATAAGCTCTTGAACCAGATATTTTCAGGGATCTTATTCATTTGACCCAGTGTGTACCTTTATGCAATGAGTTATCTATTCGTTGCCACTGGCCTATTTGGTAGAAGTGAGTGAATTATCATCCTAACACGCATAACAATAAGGCCCAAAAAAAAAAAAATAAAGCTTTTGACCTGATATTTTAGGATCTTGTCCATTTGGTCCGAGCATACATTTTCGAGACTGAATTATCATTTTCCATTAAGCCTTTTGTAGAGTTGATTGATTACAATCCGATCACTGACGTAACAATAACATTAAAGCTCTTGACCTGGGGAAATATTTTCAGGATCTTATTCAGTTTGAACAGAGTTGCACCTTGATTGCAATGAGTTATCTATTTTGCAGTAGGCCTATAGTAGGATTGAGTGATTTTATCGGTGCTATCACTGTAGAACAATAGAATTGAGCTCTTGACCATATATTTTTCGGGATCTTGTCCATTTGTCAGAGCTAAACCTTATTGAGAATGAGTTATGTATTTTGCCAGGAGGCCTATTTATAGGATTGAGTCATTTATCAAAGCTATCACTGAGTAAAAATAGCATTACAGCTCTTGAACCAGATATTTTTACGGATCTTGACCATTTGGTCAGAGCTATACCTTTATGAATAATACTTTTTACCGATCTTAAGTTAGTTTCTTTCGTAAGGATCTAGTAAATTGTTATGGCTAACCGTAGATGCAAATATGATTGGAACTCTAAGAAGTTGATTTTTTAGAGACCTCACAATTCTTAAGGATTTTAACATGACAAACAACAAACTTAAAAACTTCCTGACAATTTGTTTTAGAAATATGCCTGATTTACTTCTTTTGGCACTTGATCAATAATGAGCTTAGTAATTCTTATATATAAAGCATTCTACGGTTTAGCCAATTTAACATGTTTGAACCTAACTAAAACGAGTAGGAAATTTCAAATGAAACTTTTCCTCATTGCGCGGAAATGAGACTCTTGTATTTGTAGATATACAGCTATATGCCATTGCTTCGCTAAGAAATCACTGGGCCATCGATGTCTTCCAAGTTAACCCCTGTCACCGGGACTTAACATGTTGAACGCTCCTACCCATAAATGGGTCAAACGTTTTGTATGGAGTACCGGTATATGTACATTACTTCTGAATCGATATGGGTTTTTATTTTGGGGACATTACAAACTCAATAAAGAAGCAAGCCTTTACACCAAGTCGGTTGTCGTAAAAACGTGCTGAGATAAAGGTAAAAAAAAATAAAGCAATGGCACTGGTAACAAACGTTGCTGCGGTTTACTTCCTCATGGGTATTTACATGCTAACAATAGCCTCTGCTGACCAGTACTATGGGAAAGCTTTCCTCTTCACTCCAAAAATTGGCGAAAGTGTCTTATCAAAGTGGTCGGAGTTTTATCTGTGATTTCGTGTGAACGTCCCTACTTTTTATTACACTCATAAGCTCAGAGAGATTTTGGGTTTTTCGAAATTATAACTGCACTGCAAGAAATAGAGGATAAGAAATCTTTGGCCAGAAGTCTGTCATAGCTTTACACAGTTGTAGTATTACGTGTCCCTTGTCCTAGGCATCGTACCAACTGTTTTACACAGTGACGACATTTATGAATTATCTGAGTGGTATTGGGTTACCACTTGCTAGGACTATCACAACTGAAAAAGAACCAGGAATATTTCAATACCAATTTCAGCACTAGATGTAATTTTTTCTCTGACGTATAAAATGGTAACAATAACTGATTGGCAAGCAGGCACCTTTTTTTCATTGGTCTCTTTGTTGGATGGAATCTCATCTGTTGTTTGTCATTGTAGTAGCTTACATTCTTCTTCTTTTGTTGACGTCAAAACAACAAACCTTCCAAGCGTAAAAATCATTGTAAAAAATCTATGAGTTATGGCCTACTTATGCTGACGGTTTATGTTGTTGGATGCAACCTTACCTAGGTAGAGCAATCTACAGGACGGATGGAATTTCCCCCGGTCATATTTGCTGGTTTGGGCAGCTTTTGTACTGCCAATTAGTTCAGGCAGTAAATCCATTCTTGTCCTTCCATTTAAGTCATTTCAATTTAAAATAAACGAGTTCTACGGAAGCGCTTGGAAGAATCAAACGCCGGGAAAACTGGAGGAAAACTTATAGGTGAAAAAAATCCAGAGATGCGATGTAAAATTAAGTTTTAGACCTTATAATGACAGTTCGTGATCACAGCCTCGCCCCCCCCCCCCCGACTACCTCAAACAAGGTGCAAATGCAACATCTCTACAAGAAATTCGCATCATTATTGAAAATTTCTATTTTTAATATTTTATGAAAACATTGCAATTTAAGCTTTGTCCCTATCACAGAATGCCGCAGTCCTCAAGTACGGAGTAAACGCTAGAGAGGTACGCAGTATATCAGTGCGCCTCATGTATAACTGCCCCTATACGCTGTTAGCCGTAGTCGAAGGTCGCGGTCAAAGCCGCGAGCGAATATGAAGACGCAACGAAGGAGAATCTCTACACAGAAAGTACAGACAAGGCACAAGATGTCCTTCAATGTATGCCCCTATACATTATCATTATTTCGTCACTCGCATAGTCAAAGCACAAGCGCACGTGTGCAACTAAAGGCCGCACGGGTGTACGCGCGGGCGTACGTCACTTCATACTTATAGTGCTACATTAATCCCACTGAAATTGCTAAAACAATCTAATAAAAAAAGGAAGTCTACCGATAGGGCAGAGCATCGCAGTTAAGAAAATGAGGCAAGAATTCTTGGAATTTTTTGTTACGGTCACCCTTGACCAAGGCCAACCACCCCTCTAAACTACGGAGTCAAACTCCTGAAAGCTAGACAATCACCTGTGAACTTGATTACAAATTTTAAAACAAAGTATTTTTTTAATTGTGTGTTTTTAAATCAATCTCATTCAAACATTGATTAGGTATCAATAATCAAAGATCAACTATATAAACGTCGTTAAAATTAATGAACTACTAAACTTACTTCCTGGTGTTTGCCGCGACGCGGGCTGCAGCAAGGAATTATCAATTAAGATGGCCGAACTTGCCAAGAGTCCCTGGCGAATATTCGCACGCAAACTTACATATTCCCAGTAGTGGGACTGTCCACGGACGACTGTCCTGACTGAGAAAACCAGCTCCTAATGACTCCCGAGGCTTGGAGGTCGACTAATAAAAGGTCCAAAAGTGGCTGTACTTGTTTATCCTTGGATAACTCATAGGGCCACGAATACGGAAACCGAACACGGCTACACAATCGGACGAAACTGCTGGAGCTGAGCCTACTATGACAATGTCCACTAAGAAGGACTAGGTGACGGCGATTACTGTCGCTGACAACTTGAAACAACTAAGTTGTCACTATCTCTGCTAATAACTTGGAGCATGAGGTATGTAACTCTCCTTGGAGTAATGATGTTGTGATACTCTGCTAATAATTGGGCATGATGGTATGAGACCTCTGTCATCTTCTCTCACCAAGGGCGTTATATATCCTCTCCAACAATTCAGAAGGATCTAGTGCAGTCTATATGAGTCGTGTACTTAAATAGAGCCCATTAAATCATAAGTCCTGAATCTACTGCACAGATCTCCACTGTAATCTATATGGATAAAGCACTTTCTCCCTGCCGTACATGCAGTAGGGCGCCATCTATAGTCAGAAAAGCACATAGGCTAGTCAGATCCCTGGGACTTGAGTAATCCAGAGCCTTCTAAACTTTCTAATGAAATTAATAAGGTTTTAGGGGACGCTTCTCCGGGTTCTGTCTTCTTCTGAGATCTTCTGGTTCAATCTATTTGGATTCACACACACCAGTTATGCACACAAATCAGGTTTATTTGAATAATAAGATTACTGGCCTAATTTAATCATATTTTATGTGCTAATGTATGACTTAATCTTGCTCAAAGTGAATAACTCGTTGTTAATTCTGGGGCCTGTAACACCCTCACCCCCTTAACGAAGAAAAGTTTGATTGAAAAAGCCAAACTTTCGTTACCTATTTAAGGCTCTTAATCTTTTTAAACTCTATACATAACTTATTAACAATTGTTACACTTCCTTTTTAAAAGCTTTACTTGTTTCGACTTAAACTAACACTATTCTAGATAGGGCATCAGCCATCCCACATTATCTTGCCGTTGATGTGTATGATGGTCTTAGGTTGTACTATTGCACGGTCAAACTCCACCATCACCAGCCTATTGATTCTTGTTTTCATCCTGGGGATGAAGGTGGGGGGTTGTGCTCTGTAAAAACAAGCACAGGGTGCACTTGGTGCCCTAACAGATACATCACAATGCCCTCATGCCAAAATCAGAGCAAGACACTCCTTCTGCAATGTGGAGTTAATTTCTTTGGTGCTTGTTAAAACTTCTTGGAAGAAATAACGAAATAGGGTGTTCTATTCCGTCTTATCCTTCTTGCATAAGAACTCCACCACACCCTGTCACTGGCATCTATGGCAAAACTTGAATTGGCTCTGAAAGTATGGTGCAATCAGAAACGGGTTCACTATTCAGTATGGCTTTGATTTTTATGGAAACTAATTCACATCTGTGACAAACAAAGTTTGGACCTTTTGGGCTAGCAAATTGGCAAAGGCCTGGCATATCTGAAAAGTTTGACAAAACTTCTGTTAATATCCAGCCATACCTAAGGAATCTCTGAAGTTCTTTCCTGGTACTAGGTGTGGGAACTTCTCAATTGCTTCAACATTAGCCTTAACAGGCTTGACCTTGCCTTGACCTAACATGGCCAAAATAGGTGACATTGGCATGGCAAAACCCACTCTTGACTAATGACTGTCAGTTGGTTTCTGACAACTTCGGAACAGCGATGGATCTGCCCCAATGTGCTGTTCCCAAGCTTGACGGTACACAATCGACAAATATCCACATACCCCGCTTCGCAGCCTTCTTGTCAGCAATATATTGATTTTACCATTATTTGAAGGTTGCCGGTGCGTTTTTCATAACGAACGGCATAACCATACTGAAAAGCCCATACCGGGGGGGCGTGCAAAATGCCGAAATTTCTTTCGCACGTTCAGTAAGGGAACCTGCCAATACCCCTTCAAAAGTCAAAACTGCTGCATACTTTGAATTTGCCAATTTTGTCAATGTTGCATCATCATACGGAGTATTGGAAATGAAGTCAGTCTTGAACATTGATTTACCTTCTGAAGTCTGTCACAACCTAAGGGAACATCAGGTTTGGAACCAAAATAGCATGGGAAAATCCATTAACTTTGCTTGCTTCAATTATTTGATTTGCCAACATTCTCTATATCTTTGTTGAGATGTTCTTTTCATAGGATGTTACTCTGTAAGGGTGCTGGTTTATTGGTGCACCAATCACCCACATCAACATAATGACAAGCAGCAGTGGTTCTACTAGGGGACTCGGGAAAAATATACTCAAACTCATGAATCAACTGCCCGATTTCACACTGTTGATTTTCTGAAAGATGGCCTAGTTTGTATCCCAAATCATTGACACATCTGAATTTTTCTAACTTATTGGTAGTCATGCTGCTTGTCATCATTGTTGCATTATTTTACAACTTCAGATCATGATTTCACATGCTGCACTTTCATCAGCAGACTTACAGAGCACACTGTTTTGCAATGCCATCATCACTTCTAACGGAAATACTCCTTCACATATTTACATCGCATAATTGCCTACTCTTAAGCCTATACTGGCGTTTTAATATTAGCAACTTCATTTACTTGTGACTCTACTGTATAGGGACCATGGCTATCTGGCCTGCAGTGGGAGTCCAGGGATTGGAACAAGACTATAACACTTGGTCTCCTGGCCTAAGACCCTACTCTTGGCATCTTGGTCATACAATTCTGCATTTTGGTCTGGGCTTGCTTTCAAATCTCCCTGGCATTTCATTTGCCTATTGAGCCATAAACTTGAATTTTGGAAACATAATACAAAAGGTGGGTCCGTTTCATATTCAGCCATTTCTCCTTTAGGAGTTTCAAGGGACGGCGAACTGTACGCCCAAAAACTTAACTCAATAGGGGACAGAAACCTAGGGTTTCCTGAACTGCTTCCCTTGCAGCAAACAACAACAAGTGAACCCCTCAGCCCAGTCCTTCTCAAATTCCAAACAGTAAGTCCTAGTCATATTTCTTTAGAGGTTGATGGGAATCTCTCTAAAGCTCCTGGAGATCGGCATGGAAGCACTGGGAAGATACTGTATATCCCTAACTCATACATCACTTGCTGAAAAGACCAGATGTAAAAATTTGACCCCTGATCTGACTGAATTGACTTAGGTAGGCCTACAAGAGTGAAAAACTTGTCAACTTCACTTACAGTGTTAGCCTTAATGTTCCTCAAGGGTATGGCTACAGGGAACCTAGTAGATGGCACACTGTAGTACGTAGGTACTGATTACACGACTTAGTCATCGGGAGAGTCCTACACAAGTCACTATGACCTACTAAATGGTCTCCGAATGCCGGTATCGGTTCAGAGGAGCGGGCGGGATTTTTGATTAGGCTGCCAACGACTTGACAAGTATGTACAAGATCTACAGTATCAGAAACATCCTTTCGAAGTGAGGCCACCAAAAGTGTTCAAAATCCTATCATGTGTCTCTTGACTCCTAAATGTCTGCCATGGGAGTATCATGGGCAATGCTGATGAACTCCCTGTGAAAACCTTTGGAACTACTACCTGATGAACACCTTTCCACTCATCAATTTGCGGCGCATCAGGGGCCTCCATTTCTCATCAGCACACCATTGTGTTTGAAAAACACACAGGAACATCCGCAGGGACTCCTGAAGGGTTACTGCCCTTTGACTAAAATTCTTGAGTGCAGAATCATTCTCCTGTTCAAGAACTAACTATTGTGACTTAAGGGGATCATCATCATATCCCCACTATGCATATTGTTGAAGTCCTGCATTTGGTTTTGGAGACCTGTCTCCCCTGAAGAGGGAAGTGACTGGTCATATAATTTTGTCATTTGAACGTGTCCTCTAAATCTAACTTGGCGGACAAGTCTTCCTTCCTTCCTATCACTAGTTGCTTCAAGCATGTCTTTCCGAGCCATACTCCTAGGATAAACTTGCACAGCTGGAAAAACTGTATATTCTTATCCTCACTATCTATTTCTGTTCAGGGATATTTGTGGCTAACAATTGGTTCGGGATATACTTTCCCGCCTGCCAATCATTCCTATACATTGAAAACTCCTGTGACTGGAAGTTCAGGCCTTACTCCTTTATGACTGAACCTGAGACCAAATCAGACTTCAAATTCAACTTGTGAAGAGGGACACTGATAATATCCATACCTATACCCTGAATCAAAAACATTCTCACCGGCTTGAGCTGACCTTACTAAAGGGCAATGACCCCTCCAAAAATTAATGACTGGGCACAATATGTATCACGCATGATCTTTATAGCTGATACTTTGTCGCCATCAAGCGACACTGAACCATCAAAACAATGGTTTCAAAGTTCTTTCCCTAACCTTATCAGACTCAGCTTCTTTCTGTTTAATAGCCGGGAACTAACTTGTGGTCTATGGACACAGCACATCCTGTGGGAGCAGACTTCTGCTTCATGGGGGCCCCATCTGCTTCCATTAACTTTCCAACAGCTGGCCAAAATGACCTGAATCCTTGCAATATGTGCAAGATATATCTCTTAAAACCATGCCCGACGTGGTTTGGTACTTGAAGGACCCTTATTCCCCTGACTGGAGGAACTGAACTGACACGTTCCTTCTTTAGTAGTACCGTGACTTTGGAATGGTCTACTTTGGTAAGGCATATTTGAATTAAAACTCTTGCTAATTTCTGACTGACTTATTAGGCCCACCCGTAATATTGATGGAACTCAACTTATGTGTGAGGCGTAATCATCTGCTATTGTGCTGAATTTTTCAAATCTTTGATATAACCGTTCATCCAAATGAGTTTAATGTCGCATGAATGCACTGTTTGAACTGGCTCAATTAAAACCAACTGCCTAAGTTGATTGAAGTCTGTTTCACTTCCTTGGAAGAGAGCCACCTATCCAAAATTTGGTCTTTCCTGGGAGAGGGGGTGGGGGGGGCGGGGTCTTTTGGGGGTTTTTTTTTTTTTTTTTTTCTGAACTCAGCCAAACTCGACATGAGTTTGATCTGCAAGTTTTTTCGAATCCGAAATTGTTGCATACGCCTCAGGCACACTCTAGCCTTAAGCATAGACGCTTTCTACTTCATATCTCACTGCAATGATCAATTGATCGGGATGAGAGATCTTTCTAGCTTTCCCAATAAACCACAGTCTGAAGCAATGTTGTTCCACTGCCTCTTTAGGCCACTTCTACTTTCGGCAATCTTTCGAAGTGCAAAAAAATACTTGTCAACTTCTGTTTCACTAAATGTTGGAAACCAATTGCTGTTCTTGTGGCATCAAACCTGGTGGAGGAGCCTGCATGTGCCCTTTTCTAAACTTTTCTTGTTCGAATTTTGGTTTGGTCAATTTCTGCCAACTTCATTCTTTCCTCAATTTGTAACCTATCTTCTTTTTTTATGTTCCATTTGTAATGTGGCATCTGTTCACTGCTGTTTTAGTGCCTTTCTAATTCAAGTTTTTCCGTTCTCTAATTGTAATTGTCTGCCTTCTTTCTCTTCCATTGCTTACCAATCTTGTCTTTCTTTGTCTTCATTGCTACCCTATCTTGTCTTTCTTTTTCTTCCGTGCTAACTTTGCTGTTAGAAGGCCAATTTGTCCTTTCATTGGCATTTGCATTTCCAACTGTTCATTTTCAAAGCCCCACTATCTGCCACATCCTGAATTTCAACTAAGTTCTCAAACATCCCTATCTAACAAATCTTCTTCCACAAGGTGGGTTATCAACTGATTTTTATTAACTGTTCTCATGGAAGGCCTAACTTCCATCCCATAATTCTTGGCCAAATCCATTAAGTCCCGGCTGTTTGAGCACATCAAACTTCTCCACGTAACATCTTTTAAACTCCTGCGTTAAACGCCATCGTGTATGGAACAATTCTGTCACCAATAACAATATATAGCACCGATATCAAGTTTAAACAACATCAAAATAAAACAAAAAAAAAAAAAAAAAAAAAAAAAAAAAAACAACAAAGTTTTTTTTAAAAATTTGTTCCAATTTAACTGATTTTTTACAGTGTATTTCCCGGGACGAGCCCCCAATGTTTACGTGTTCACCTTGACAAGGCCACAAACCCACTCAAACTACGGATTCAACTTTTTTCCTCTTTCCAGTGAATAACTAGACAATAAAATGTGAATTGATTAAAATTTAAAACAAAGGATTTATTTTAATTGTGGTTTAAATCAGCTCATTCAAACATTGATTAGGTATCAAAATCAAAGATCAATTATAATAAAAGTCGTTAATTAATGAACTACTAAAACTTACTAAATGGTGTGTGCCGCGAAGCGGGCTGCTGCAAGATTACAATTAAGATGCGGAACTTGCAAAGAGTCCTGGCGCATATTCCAGCGCAAAACTTAACTATTTCCAATAGTGGACGTGTCCACGACGACTTGTCCTGACTGAAGAAACAAGCTCCTGATGACCCCGAAGCTCGGAGGTCGACTAAAAAATATAAAGTCCCAAATTGGCTGTAGCTTGTTTATCCTTGGATAACTCAGAGTCCACGAAATACGGAAACCGAACACGGGCTACACAATCGGACGAAACTGCTGGAGCTGCTAGACTACTATGACCCTGTCCACTACAAGATACTATGGTTGACTGCGATTACTGTCGCTGACAAATTGAAGCAACTAAGTGTCACTATACTCTGGCTAATAACTTGGAGTCATGATGTATGTAACTCTCCTTGGAGTAAGGATGTTTGTGATACTCTGCTAATAACAGTGAGCATGAGGGTATGAGACCTCTGACTCATCTTCTTCGCATCACCAGGTCTTTATATATCCTCTCCAACATTCTAAAGGATCGAGTGCAAGTCGATATGAGTCGTGTACAAGTCTAAGCCCATTACAATCATAATCCTGAACCTACTGCACAATCTCCAACGGTTCTAATGGATACAGCACTTTTCCTTCCCCTGCTGTACATGCAGTAGGGCGGCCATCTATCGTCCAGAAAAGCACAAGGCTAAGTCAGATCTCCTGGACTTGAGTTAAATCCAGAACTTTCCAAACCTTTCTAATGAAATTACTAAGTTTCTAGACGCTTCTCCGTTTCTGTCTCTTCTGAGATTTCTGGTCATTCTATTTGCTTCACACACACCCAGTTTGTACACAAACCAGGTTTATTTTAATATAATATTACTTAGACTAATTATTAATATTTTATGTGCTAATTTATGACTTAATCTGCCAAAGTGAAATGAAATAATTGTTAATTCTTGGGGCTGAAACCTCTAATAATTGAAAACTAAATTCAAATATGAGAACTGACCTTTGTCGTCCAACAAACAAAAAACACAACGACACCAACAAAAGAATGTGCTGGAGACGGGTATTGTCTAATGACAGCAAAACAGTAACAATTCCGTTAATGAATGAAAAAGTGCTACAAATTTTCAATCGGGCCATAATCGGTCAAATGGTCCTTTGAAAAGATTTTGTCCAGTGGCGGAAACCTAATGAAATGCACTTTTCAGATGTGCATTAATTTGTAACTGGTTTACTTTTTTCTCTTCGTGCAATAGATGGCACTTTGAGGGTTATCTTTTGTTGAGACACCCGGTATAATTTGAAGCAAAAAATAAGTATTGAAAGGGTTTTGTGTTCAAACTTGGGGCCTGATTATCAGTCCCCCCAGTGGCGTTATCCGGGGTTGGGAGCAGCTGCCCGATGGGGAATCGTGCCCCCGCTTGCCTCCCCCGTGGAATTAGTTGATATTCTGAAGGAAAAAAAATTAGAGTATAATGTAATCCTTTAACAGTAATTTGTTGGACAGAATTGCTGCCAGTAAAATATTCAAAAATTGACAATATGTTTTTACAGCGTGGGTGTAAATTGTATTAGACCTAAGGTAAATTGCTAAAGGAAACTTGGTCATTTTAATGAATCATCAAACTGCATTTTCAGGGGGAAATCGGGGAAAGGGTTCGATTTGGATTTTAGGTTAAAATATTCTTTTTTGTGGTGTTTGTAATATTTGAAAAACGAACCCATCACCGCTATTGTAAAACCGGCGGTGCCCCCGGTGCCCGGGATGGATTTGGGGTTCAAGTCCCCGGGTTCGCGGGAAAACTGATTGAAAAAAAATAGGCCTAATTTTGACACATTTCAACTGCACAGGCCACCCGGGAGTTGATGTTTCTGGGCACGCCTCTGGAAAACAATGCAACCGGTCTGTGAAATGCAGCCTCTCCTTAGCATCTGAGTACGCGCACGTTCCCTAAGTTAGTTTTATATCTAAAATTAAAACACAAACTTATTTAGTCAAAACAAACTTTCTCTTTCATCTGAAAACGTTTCAAAGTTCGTCAACACAGTGTAAAGATAATAAATAAATCTGTCCCAGCACGGATGTGTAATCGTATATTTAATATGCTATAACGAGTACAAAGCAGAAACTTTATCTTTGAAGAGAAAGTTCCTGAAATACTGAAATTTATAGGCAATATTTTTTCTGTGTTTAACATTGTAACCGAGAAGCGTACACTGGTAAGAGAAAAGTAAAACAAGTCGGTTAAAACAAATAAGTCGCCTTGCTTGTAATTCAATCACATGCCAACTTTCCCCGGATTTTTCTTTATGGCAGTTGATTTACTCTTCAGTGTCTTATTTGTCAAATTCCGACTGCCTACTGTTTTGATTGCTGTTGTTGTTGTCGAAGTCGTTGAAATTGTGTACAGAAATATTAACTAACTACAGATAATTCATTTAATGCAGCGTCAATGAGTCTTGAAACTCCCTCTAAGCCTTCACTCGTATTCAACTTTTGGTCTTGAAACATCCGACACAAGATTCACATCTATGTGTGAATGAGAGGTGAATACACAGAAGGAGAGGGGAATATTGTGTCGGAGGTCTCAAGAACCCAAAAGTGAATATGAGCAAAGGCTTGAGGAGGGTAGGGTCAAGAGTCCCATTGAGCGCTTGCATAAGCAAATTCAATGCAACGAGTCTCCTTACTCGGTTTGGTATAAAAGCGACATGTTGAAAAAGTGTCTGTTTGATCTACATACAATGATACACATTTGTCAAATTCCTGAACTGCCTTATCTGTTTGTTAATTGTTGTCCGATGGTCGTTACAATGGTTTACAGACATACAATTAACTACAGTATTCATTAACCAAATTCATGCAAGATTTTCCTTCCTCTATTGTGTAAAAGCAACATGTTAATGACAAAGAGTTTTGTTTGATCTACATGCATTGCAGAAAATTTTTAGTAGAATTGTCACTTTCTGGCCTGATGCGGTCTGGAGCGGTTTATGACAATAAGCATGCTGGGGGGCCGTCTCGAAACTTGATAGGCTCCGCACTAGGCCTCGATGTGAAGTACGAAACTGAGTCAACTTGTCCATACTCCTCCTGGGCGTAGAAAATATAATTTAACCATTTAAGTTTTAAAACAATTGTATAGCAGGAGCAAATTACCGACAACTGATAAAGGAAGGTCATATTTACACTGGGGATGAAGGATCACATTTTTCCAACGAAAATTCCGAATTCCCCCTTCGCTTCCATAAAAAATCGTACTTCACTCCTAAGTATTTTATAAATTTCTCCATTTAAAAGTTTCTGTCCCCCGCCCCTCCCCCATGTAACTTTCATGTCCCCCTTGCTCACGTTTTTGTTTTTTCGGGGGGGGGATTAATCCTCTATCCCCCTGGCGTAATTAATGAACCCCTTTCCCTAAGTAGGGGGACATGCAAAATTTATCTCCTATGTCGGAATTGATTGGATTACTGTGTTTGTTCTCTTCTTATATAGCGTAATCCACAAGTCATTGGTAATTGCTTGTGGTGTGTCAGGATTTATTCAACTGAATGCTGATCCGGGTCCGCGTGTATCCATGATACGGACGCTCCTAACATTCACCATGGCCCGCATTGAGACTGGGCGGATGGGACAGTCAGGGGTTTACAAACCCTACTCTTATTCGACACTGACTGCGCTGTACATTTGTGACTTCTGTACACGGGACCGACGGCTTTAAAACGCTCCTTCCGAAGGACGGGATGCTTTTCATGATCATTTGTCATTTCCAATGACATGAGGAGAGCGGTATTCTGTATTACTCATAGCGCGTATACAGATTAAATCCATAATTGATCAGCCATAAATCCCACAGTGACCCCACCAGTGATTCGAACCGGGATTTTTTGGTAAAGTTGCGCCACAGGCAAGCACCTTAACAGGTAGGCCACGCTCTCCTCCCACGTTAAAAAAAAACCGAGAATTAAATAAAAAAACCTGTAAAACTTATTGGCTTCATTTTACCACCCCCTCTATTCCCAATCGTTACAGATCTGCAACAGTGATGTAGTGGGTGCAAATAGGTGAGGGATTGTTTGCGCTCTGGGCCTTATTGTTTTAATTCTGGATTTGCCATAAAAAATCACCACCAATAAAAGAACATAATAAAAATGATTGAAGTCGATTGCGTACTTTTGTGGAAAATTGATCATGATTAAAGGTATTTTTTGTTGAGGGCTATCGTAATGTTCCGATCTGTGTGGTCGGTGTTGATAATGTGGATCTGTAATTGGTAAAGATGATCGGGAATAATTGGTGGAAAATGTGGCACAGTACATTTGCTTCGCTGCTGATATTATACTGTCATGTTTCGCATGCAGATGTATAGTGGGTGGTAACCAAGGCCTGGCCCTAGAGAGCACAGACATCCATAATGTTGAACGTATATGCCACATAAATAATGGCTCATTTATTCCGGCCTTATCCTTAGATAACGAGGCGTAAAAGCCAGGATAACAAGCTCCTTTAGCGTCGTTACAACGGCGTATGGGGGTTCGCATTGTAAACCACCCGAATAACGCGCTTTATAACTGGGTTTACAGTCTTATCTTGAGTTTACATTTGTTTGTGGATTTAGATTGTAAACACACGATAACGCGCCTTTTCCTGGTTACTCCTTATCTGGGTTGGCGATTGTTATCTGTGATTAATCTGTTAATCCCTAGATAAGGAGCTATCTCTTGGGTTTTACGAAGCTAAACCCCAG
>JAMKCH010004002.1:0-69218 GCA_023653785.1 Ophioderma brevispina
AGATTTCGAAATCCATTAGAAAGATCCCCCCGACCAACGACAAGGATTTTATAAACTTTCCTATAAAGTTGTTTGAATTCCGGTCCTTTTTAAATGAGTCCATTAAAAAGGAGAAATTGGGAAAGAGAGAGACCAGACACACCTGGGATATTTGTCCCAGCCCGGATAGGGCCTATCATGTAATAATACAGGGCATGTTTTTCATTTAGTCTGGGTTTGAAAAAACCTCCCGAAAACATTTCATAAATCATCAGCAGTTCTGCACGTTTTGGCCCGTAAAAAGTTTAATTCTATATTGTAAAAAGATGCCCAAAAATGAAAAAAATTAAAAGAAAAGAAAGGAAAAGCGAGAGAGAAAACGAGGGAACGGAGAAAGCCAGACGAGAAATTAAAACGAAAGCGAGGAAAAACAAAGAGAGGAAAAAATTAAATGTTCCACAGATGCGTTGGACAAACAGCCAAAAGAAGGAACAAAACAAGCAGGGCCGGAGCCGGGGGGTGGGGGGGGTGCGGGGCGACTCCACCCCCCCCAAAAAATTGGACAAAGTCCGCTTTTGATGTTGAAGGTCCGCTTTGTCATTGGAAGGTCCACTTTTATGTTTAGTGTCGCTTGCCTAACTTTGGTTTTGTTGTAAGGGTGTGCTGCATGGTAGGCCTATATCGGACTGACAACGCCTGGTAAGCAGTTGGTTTAATACTATTGCATTACGCAAGTTTTGTACTGTGTTTTGAAAACCGCTGCAGATGAGTCAGTGTTCCACCGTCTCGGAATTTGGAATTTGGAGACAACGGGGTGGACAAATTTGGGTCAACCGGCGCGCGAAAGCGAGGGCGAAAAAAATTGGTTTGTACGCAAAGGTCCATTCTGGCAAATCCGCACCCCCGTCCGCACCCACCACATAAAAGTCCTGTCTACGGGCTGCAAAGCCCAAAAAGAAACACAAAAGCTTAAAATTTAAAACGTGGCCTAAGCGGTCCTGTTAAACGGCCCTATAAGACAACGGGATAGACAAGATGCTTGAATTTTGTAGTGCATTTACTAAATACTTTTTAAGTACGTGAATAAAAAGACGAACATTTTGGTTTATAACTCGTTTTCTTTTTAAATGTTTAAAATACGCGTTTCACTCAAAATATGTTTAAATTGCCTATGTAACATTTAAATTCTTGTATTACAACATCAGGCATACACCCTATAACCTCACGTGATGCAGGGGGTACATCCCTCTTCAATTTCCACTGACAAATTGCAGAAAACAGACGAGGCCGCCAATCTCAAGTTGGTAACTGTTTGTACCCCTCAATCGATGATTCTCACTACCCCTGCCCTGAGTTTCAAATCATTGTATATGACGTGATCGTCATTTGGGAAATTTTGATCCCCTAAATTTATGTTTACCAAAATGAAAACCAAAACAACAAAACAAAAAGCCTTATACCGAGGGATGAATTTCTTAATTTCGAACATTGCACACTTCAGGATTATGCTAAATCCGAAATAAAAAAATAAAAAATCAGATTTTTGCCTGGCTGTTACCAAGTATAGTTGTTCTAACATACCCTGCAAATCATATACGACTAGAAGCAAACCAACATAAGAACAAATCGGTATTCTATAAGGCATTATGTCGATGAAACCTCTTACAACACCTAAATTAATGGAAATTCTATCTTGAATTACGAAGTTTTTTCCTTTTCTGTCAATTCTTCAGCTGGGAAAAAAAAAAAAGAACTTATGGAATTCTTCAAACATGATCCTTCACTTTTAAAAGTTATTCCTTTAACTTTCAATTATTTTTTTAACCTGGCACGCTGTCTTAAGAAATTAAAAAAAAAAAAAATCTGACTATGAAATCAACAGAAAGAAAAAGGATAACAATTAAACTTCCTGGTTTGTATTGACTGGAAAAACTAAAGGTAAAACCACATGCGTGAGCGTCAGACAGGTCGCGTTTTATCAGCCGTACGGCGGCAGAAGCAACAGGCGTAACGCGGACAGTTTCGACCAAGTGTACACGTATAACGCGCTCAGCTCATGAATATTATTGAGGAAAAGTTCCTCCAACTAATACAGTGGTATAGGAGAGGCTCAGTGCGCAACCCAGTGGCGTCGTGCTTCGTTTTCGAATTTGGTAAGGGCCTATCTAGCGCTTCGCGCTTATAATATCTATGTCCACAGATATTGTAATAGCTCCCTCACATGCAATAAATGACGATGCATAGGGGTAGGACCACCTGGTAGGACATGCCATCAAAACAGCAACAGTAAATGCCAAATCGTGGCATCAACAACGGCGTGACCTGAATAAAATTGTAGTCTTTTTGACAGACTGAGCAGGTAAGAGGGAGCCTCTTACGACACATCGCACGGTTAAAGGCAAAGACTGACCAAAGACGATTGGTTGACAAAATATTTAAATATAAATGACCGGTATTGGAATATACTATTTTGCAACGGGGTAAATCCGGGTGATCCTCTAAACCGACGAATTTTGACGATTCATAGTGCTTTTACGCCACCGGAAGAGCTTAAGGAACCCCGGGAAATATTTCACAACTTTTCTGGCCAATTATTTCAGATTTGTTTGAAATTTCAGAAATCCTGATTCTGATTGTTTTGCAATTTGGAGAGTTCACAAAAGGATGTGATTCCTATAAAACAGGGAAGGTTAGCATAATATAAAATAAAGTTTTATGAAGATTATTCGGAGGAAAGGAAAACGGATTTGTCCCTTGACAGAAATGGGGTTTAAAGGGGCCCATTGGTCGCGGTCATTGTTTCGCTACTTTGCATAGCGCCCAGCCACCGTTCATTCACGTTCATGTTGGATTCCGGCTCCGTTGACCAATGGCGTCGGCATTTCTCCCCGGGCCTTTTGGCGTTTTTTTTTCGCCATCCGTGTCCAATAGCACATAAGATCTGCGTAGGAGACGGTCAATGGTTTTAGTTACTTGACAATAAATTTTTTTGTCCCACCCTCCCTCCCCTTGGTGTAGTAGAGGAGGTGAGGAAGCAAACAGTTTATCTTTCATAGTGGGTTAGCCAAAAAGGGCAGCTCATTGCATTTATTTTGGCATTTATTTGGTTCTCATTAATATGGCAATTTTATCTTTACGGAAATAACAGATTGTGAGCGGCAGAAGTAACTGACTTGCAGGGCTCTCCCCATTGACTGCTTATGTAATTTAATTAAAGCATTATCAAATGTTATCTGGCAATTAGCAACTATTAATGGTATTTTCATTTTTAATTTAGTTTCAGGCCAATACTAGAGGTATTTATTAGATTTTCTTGCCCAGGTCTCAGCCTATTGCATAATTCAATTATAATATTGCAATGTTTATCTTAGATATTGGATGCATGCGACTTTAGAGGTAAACTGACTTCAGGTTCAACAGTTGATGTTAATATTCAAAACCAATTGTTTTAGGCAGTTCTTGAGTGTAGTTGAATTTAGTAGCCCTTTAAAACTTTGTTTGATTCACAATTTAATCCAATATTATAATTGATCCCTAGACTGATGCGAGTAAGCCAGGCCTAAATGGTTTAACTACTTATACAATATAGTAATGTCAGCCGAATATTTTAGGTCATGGTTCTCTGATGATAGTCTATATAATGATTGTAGTAATTTTTGGATTGTAGTAATTTCATTCATGTGGTGAATATATTTGGCAAGAGGAAACCTGTATTCATGCCAAGGGCATGCAATCATAAGAATGTCTATTATTATTCATATGTGGCTTGTCATACTAAAATAAGTGCATATGTGGCTTTACAGGACATTGCATTTATTGGCTTTACAGATGTTTCTTACCAATCTCGTGTTTATGGGTCTTACACATGTTGAATAGGGGAAGCGGTCTTCCAATTTTAGTAAAACACCTATGGTGGTGTATACATGAACTGTTCTCAAAGCCAGGCCAGATTGAAAAACTAGGTTGTTTGGAGAACCTGTTATGAATGAAAAAGGACTTTGTCCTACGCACGATGTGATGCAATTGGCAAAACTTTGTCTTGTTCCATTCTTTGTCTATGGACCAATAATGAGTAGTTTAGTGTTGCAATGTGTGCAGGTGGCAGGTATTCGCTAGGCGCAGCAACGCATTAGTTGTGGTTGAATTTTGGCTTGCGTATAATGAAGGTCGCCATATTTTACCTCGTCTACCTGAGCCATTTCTTGTAACAAAATTGCCGAAGGGGGGGGGGGGGGGGTGGTTACCACCCCCCCTGTGATTTTCGTTACTGAACACCCGATTCCTGTAAATTTGGTACCCAGAGGATAGGCTTGAGTCTTTTCTTTCCAGTGGTACCAAAATAGGTTACTAACATCCACAGTATGACGTCTTCAACCATGACGTCATATGTTGAGGAAAAGTACGTACGAAAACGTAAAAACTATATAGGGTGGAAAAATTGATATTTCGCAAGTTTAGCGACTCAAACAACACCTTATGATAGCTCTAAAATGATGTACTTATATTAAAACTAGTTAATTCCCATCAAGTAGAGTCCAAAAAACCGCATTGAAAATTGATTCCAACCTTTTTGGCGAAAAATTGAATTTTCACTGTGTGTGGTATGGAAATGGTTAGTTTTGCTGACATGCTAACATGCTTTATGACGTCATTGTGACCGTTAATGCTAGGCATGTTGCGTACTCATTTTGGTATCAATGGAAAGAGGAACCATAGCTATCTATTGGTACAAACAAATCAAGTTTCTGTGATGTTCCTGTGTTGTGTTAGGAATGTTGGTACTTATCTCCGGAGGGGGGGGGGGTGGTTACCACCCCCCTATCGATCACTTTGGGATCACCCCTGTATCTTACCATACCCCGGTGGATGTTGTTTTGGAAATTAAAAGGGAGCGGCACATATATAATGACAATTACATTGTAATTTGGCACCTAAAAAAAGGGTTTTAGAAAGCCGGGGAAAAAAAAAGGAAAAAAACCTGAAGGGGGGGTTTTTGGTAACCACCCACCCCCCCTTCGGTAGACGGAGGGTTTAAATGCTACTTTTGCTGCGAACGCCATCTTGGAAAAAAAACAAAAATAATTAAATAAAATGTCACTTTTTGTTACTAAAAACACGGATTTTTCTCAATGTTGAAGTCACAAAAATTTGGCATAATTTTTCACAGACAAGAAACTCCAAACAGGATGTAACTTTCGGAAATTTCCGATTTTCAGGAAATGTGTACTACTCAAAATTTTCGCATTTTTATTTATTTCAGCCCGTTTTAGGCCCTTTTGCTCAAATTTACGCGCTTTTTTCAGTGGGGGGGGCATTCATCACTACTTTCGGATGATGTTAGTGGCACTCATTTTCATCTCTGTCCAAAATACCAAATAAAGGTTAAAGTTTAATTTCCTACGATAGCAATCGGTTTTCTGAGAACGCTTTCTCAATTTTTCAATTTGTCGATTTCTAACTAAGAGATATTCCCATATGTTACCTCACAATTTTGGAAAAGAAAAGCAAAAAATCACACCTTTTGTGACAATTTGTTCTTAATAATATTTCCAAAAGAATAAAGGCCGCTTATTTTAGAAAAATGAGAAAACGTTCCTAGATAAATTTGTCTGCTTATAAAATATTTTAAAAATTAAAAAACATAGTATAAATTTCACAGCGCCACGTTCGACTGGCTATCGATGAGGTACTGATTTCATGGTTTTTTTTTTTTAGTTATTTTTCTCAACAATACGGGTAGTTTTCACGCAGGAGTTGATTCCCAGGGCATTCACCTTGTTTTGACCGGTCGTGACCTTTGTGTTCAAGTTAATAGTGAGTACGAGTTTTGTGATATTCATTAATAGACACATTTGATGATTGAAGTCACGGCAAACGTAAAAGTTCATTTGGATGTCTTTACTATGCCCTATCTACTTTTGGATAGGACAGATGTTCTTTTTTGTGTATAAAATATATCTTTATTCTTCCAATGGCCTATAGGACTATCATGTGAGAGCAAATTGAAAACATTTAATATTTTGTGAATAAAATGTGTCCAGTGACGCTTTATTGATGACTTACTCTCCCCGGCTTCCTCGCTGTATTTTCTGATTTGTTACCATGTCCTTTACCTCCCTTCGTGCGGTTTCACTATTGCAAATCGATACTGCCATAGACAGGCGATGGCCTTTCAGGGGGGCTATGGGGGGCACATATTTCGCCCTACAACTTTTACCTTAGACGTCCTCGCACCCCAGTTTGCCCCCCTCATCCCCCCTTTTCTCCCCACTCCCAGTCCACGAAGGACGCGTTAATTCACAATCCGCTCATTTGACGGTTCTTGAAACAAACATGTATACGTGACGCATTGTGGTAGGCCCCTGAGAAACCATCCTATCCATCATATTTGGTCACACCCCAAATCACCTGATTGTTCTGCGACCCACAATCATTTGTCTAAAACATCTCAAAATATGTGTTGTGATGTTCTTGCCCCCAACTTCCAGATACCTATCCTCACTTTTTGCTGGCCTTCTTAAAACTTCTCCTTATTCTTTGGCCTTCCATCCCGTTTGTCGCCCCTAAGTATGAAACCCCCCCCGCTAAGCTATGCTGCCCCACGTCTAGCCATTGTCTTCAATTATTAAAAGTATACGGAGTCAGTTCCATTTCCCAAATTTACCCTTGGAATAACTTCCACCAACCAAAATTCGACCCCCCAAATTGAGCAGGTCGTTCCTCCGCCCTTTTCCCCCCCACCCTCTTTCGGCGCATATACATAATTCTTGCCCTCTAATAGATCACACGTGTATTCACTTGTCTACTATCATGCCGTTCGCCCCCGAGCTACCCCCCCCGAGATGCACTGCCGCCTAGCGTCCCCCTTACATATAACCAACGTACCTGGAAGTTGACTCGACGAATGTAATTGCGATAAGTTAGCTAAATTCACATGCCGGCGGGAATTTGGAACCCTGTCCCCTTGGCCTTTTTCAAGAGAAGAACCAAGAGTAGTGGTCAACTTGATAATGGCCCCCGTGTAGCCACCTGTGGATGCTCCGTGGCAACGGCTTTCATTCACAGTTTTACTTCTTACCAATTATCATCACCTCTGCCCACGTTCCCCTTTACCTGCATTGATGACAATCTCCCAGCATGCAGCGCTGACAATTTTTTTCTCACACATACCCCTCACAATCCGCGGTTTTCTATTTCCATCCATTCCCTGTTGCGGTTCCCCCCCCCCCCGCCCTTAGGTACTTCTTCTTCCTTGTGTTTGCCTTCTCCTCCACACGACTATTGTATTCAGGATTGAAAATTTTTGCGCTTGTTGTCCGTACAAATTTTATTAGTGCATTTGCTGCTACAAAATTCACGGGACCGGTTGTTGATTTTATATAGTTTCCGTGTACTGTCGCAAAATACTTCATGCATGGACGTAATTATAACCTATATTTTTTTTTGTGCCTTGTGTGATTAAGGTGAGTGTGCTTCCGGTCCCTGTTAATAAACAATCATTGCGTTGCACATTATACGCGTTGTTGTTGATAAAAATTGTTGTTTTTGTGTAAAAAACCTAGTTCCTGCCATGATTAATTATTCGTGTGTGTAATTCATATTGACCACTGCATTGAGCAAAAATTCCGGGAGTGTGTTATTTATTTGTTTTTGTTATTCTGCTGCAAATCATTTATTCATGCTGATCATGAGTGTAAACCACCTTATCTGCATGCCTGTTTTATAACTCCCGTTACCCCTGAGGTGTTTTAAAACGTATTATATTTTGTTCCCAGATGCCGCACACAACAATACTTGCCTTCCGTCTTGTGCAAGCAAAATATTGTGTTTTTTTTGTGTGTAAACAATTATAACTATGTGGTGTGTCACGACTAACCATTATCGCAGTTCTCCTTGGGTTGGTACCAATATTGCCTCACTACATAGTACCGCCAAAAAATACCCAACAACCCCATCTCCGGTGTAGTGGTGTCCGCCCCTTTTTTTATTGTATTTTTTGTCAGTGTGAATATAATTCTTATGCCGCTAGTCCCCTAACACCACAAATCTATTTGTTGCACTATTGTGTAATAAAATTTGATTGCGTTGTCTAAAAATATTGAGTGTGTGTAAAAATTATTGCGTGCCCTTTTCCCTTTTTTTTTTTCGTTGTTCTTCCCCCCCCCCTGTGTCAAAATTTGATTGCGTTGTCTGTGATTAAAACACATATTGCGCGTGGGTACATTATTCTTGGTTTTGCGTTCCCCATGATCCTTTGCGTGTGGAAAATCATGAGCATGCATTCGACGAAAACTTCAGGGAGGTGTTATAATTTCTTGTATTGTGAAACTTATAATTCAATTGGCAGTGAGGTCATAAAATCCTGGGTGTGTGTGACACTCCCGCGGTGTGATGACCCCCCCAGTACCTTTTAGACATTTGCTGTGGCCCTTGTGTTGCACGTACTCGCATCCCTTTCCCGGTCCGCGTTATAACTTATTGCATTGTTTCATATATTATTGCGTGCTGTCCCGCGCGGTCACCTAGATCGGACTGGGCCTTGGTTCGCCCGTAGGAGCTTAGCTGCGTTGTGTATGTACTTCTTTATCTTGCACGGCTGCGTGAATGTATCCTATTACTGTGGAAATCCTTTTGGTGAATTTCTTGGTGGTGTCGGTTTTTTTACTGAGGTATCCATCCGCTCTGAGGTAGTGGTGTGCCCCTCGTGTTTTCCATGTGGTCCTGTCCCTTTGCCAAGTGGGTTTGGGGTCAACTGCCGGTACCAGTGTGTGGTGCACCGAGTCATAACCACCTATTGTCCCCGTTGGTTGCCTACAAATAATTTTGCTATGAGTGCGGGCAGCAATGTCGAATATGGGGTTTGGTTGCTGAAACCACTAATGGGAACGCGCACGAGACGTGTCGCGCAGAGCTGGATGTAGGGGATGAGGTTCTGTGTGAGGATGTGGCATGTAAGATGTAATGTTACAGAGAATTTGTGGAGTGCGCAACTGAATGGAAAATACTGCCAGCACGGCTCGGGGTCGAAGAGTGACAATGGTCTAACGTATGGTCGAGCGTTCGCATGTTAGTACGTGTGTATGCCGCACATGGTGAGTTCGATCGAACATGAGTGCCAATGGCACAAAGGTGATCACCCGCGTAAAAACCAGGTGTTTTCGACCGCGACCTAGTCACATGCACTCTCCAACCGACGCGGGGTACTGCCAATTGGCGCAATTGGTAGTGTGTGTATGTAGCACACCGCACAGCACGATACTAGTGATGTAGGATGTCAAGCTAGAAACCCACCCAGACAATACGATAATTACGCTTGGCGATGGAAAGCAGTGCGACCACTTCAGTTTGTGAAAAACGAGGTATACATAAGCACTACCTTGTGCTGGCCAATGGGATCCACCCCGACGCTCGACCTTCCTCTTGGCCCCCCCCGCACATGATTGGTTTTCCATCTTTGTCGCTGGATCCACTCGTTGGCTGTTTCCTCGCGCCGAGAGCGGATGCGTGCCCCCATGTCGAGAGCCGCCGGCGGTCACCCCCCACAATATTTAGACGAGCACGTACCCCGTAGGTCTCTCTTATCATTTGTGTTGAAACAAGATTCAGCCATGCTTCGACTTCACTACGTCTAGGCGGGTACTCTCGACGCTAGGTACAGTGTTGGAACCTACATGGCTGTAGGGATATACACGCCGTACCCTAACTCCTGAGTGGTTTGTTGTGTGTGACGGCCCCTGGTAACTTGGATGCTCACTCATCAGACATAGGTTGAAAGCACATCGCCCCTCTGGCCAGCCCCCTGTGGTTCACGCCTAGCCCTTGTTTGGCATATCCAGAGTCTTATCCCATTGTCACGCACCCCTGATTACTTCGCGTTGTTTTGTCAGAGTTTTTCGGCCCATTGAGACATTGTATTACCCCCTTTGCATTTTTTACACCCTCTCCATTTTCATTTCGCTGTCGGTATCCCTTTCTATTTCTAGTATTTTCATACCTCGGTTAGATTCCCCCGATAGATGCCAGAACTATCATTATCTGATTTTACCGATACGACACGGTGCACCTGGGACCGACATCTGTTCCTGACCCCCACCAAACTGTTACTTCATCTCGTTCCACGCTTTTATAACTGATTACCTCCTATAACTTGGCAACCCGCGCTATCAATGCAAGTTTTTCTCTGTATCTCCGTCTTTGTCACACCCGTGGATTTATTCGATCAAGATTGTGAGACTATACGTAGTAAGGAATAGTTCAATGCAATTGAAGGCGTAGTAAAGAAACCTTTCGAACTCTAGAAAATATATGATGTACTATATCGCTCTTCTACCGAGTTAAATGCCTTGATAGCTCAGGCGGTTAGAGAGTCGTTCATGTAATACGAAGGTCGCCGGTTCGAATGGCCAAGCGCACATGGGTTTGTTTTTCAACACTTATTGTGAGATGGCCATCTCCAGGAAAGATTAATAAAATATATATATTTTCAATGCAGTTCAAGTCATAGTGTGGTACTTTTCAATGACGTACTTACATGCTTACCAGCATCGGGGTAAACTATTATCTTAAATTGTTTTTCAACCTGTTCAAAATTCAAATCACATGCAACATAAATGCTCCCGTAGTGATAGCATGAAACAGTAATGTAGCGTGTCAGTGTATGATGAATTTGAAAAACATTAACCATTGCATGCAATAACAGTGGGTTCCGATTTGACACCCTCAACTTGGGTACATCCAGATTTCAGGTGATGAATTTCAGCTGTGCTTTTAAGTTGGTTGTGTATGGAAGTAAACAAAACTCCAGAAACTTCCCCTGCAAAAATGTAACTCTATCAAAACATAAACCCCTTGAACATACGCGGCATGGCTACAGAGCTATGGCGCTTCTGTAGCCATGCGACACCGATACACTCTAATATCAAAACAGCCTATTATAATTTATTATACACCCCAAAACCTTGCACGCCTGGATGATCTGGAAAGCAAACAGAAGTCAATTCAACATACATTAGCCTTCCGCGAATGAACTTCAGGGCCATACAACGTAAACTGTATATTAGATGGAACCGAACACAATAGAATTCCCGAGACACCTGTTTAACAGAAGAAGTTCTATCTCGGGTGCCGGTTTTAGGGACATGCCATCCAGGGCGCAACTGTAACCAACATGAGCTCACCTAATGGCTTGATTCTGTATACCCTGGTATGGCGTTATTATAGCCATATGTCATTGACCGAGTTGTCAGGGTCGTACTTTTTCAAAAGCGTTTTGGCCATACCATGGGGTGGCTTTTGTTTGAATATTAAACACTTATTCTTTCACTTTTTTTGTATGCAACACACATGGAAACTTGTGCATTCAGTGCTAAATCTTATAATTAATAGGCAGTTCAGCTCCAAAGTTATATAAATTACAGTAAGGTAGAAATGTGTGAAGGGGTTGTAGCTCAGTGGTTATAGAGCGCATGCTTCGCAGTGTGACGTCCAGGGTTCCAATCCTGGAACTCCAATTTTTGTATTCCTTCAATCAAAGTCCTGAATTGACAAACTTGAGGTTCCAGTGTAAATCCTTTAATGTGCATATGAAGGACAGGCTCAAAATCATACAAAATTACAGTAAGATATCTGTGTGTGAAGGGTTGTGTAGCTCCGTGGTAGAGCGCAACGCTTCGCATGTGTGAGGTCCCGGGTTCAATCCCGGCAACTCCCATTTTTGTATTTCTTACTCAAAAGTCCTGTTTGTAATGCAAAACATGCAAATTGGGGGTCCATTGACTAAATCCTTTAATTTGCCCTATTGAAGGCCAGCTTCAAAAATCATACAAATTACAAGTAAAGCTATCAATGTTGAAGGGGTTGTAGCTCAGTGGTTAGAGCGCCGCCTCGCATGTGTGAGTGGGGGGTACCGGGTTCAATCCCCGGCAGAAACTCCAATTTTGTATTCCTTCCAGCAAAGTGGTCTTGCAAACTTGGGTTCCATTGCTAAATCTCTTTAATTTGACATTTGAAGGACAGCTCAAAATATACAAATACAGTAGATATCAGTGTATGAAGGGGTTGTGGCTCAGCGGTAGAGCGCACGCTTCGCATGTGTGAGATCCCGGGTTCAATCCCCGGCAACTACAATTTTTGTATATTTCCCCCTTCATCAAAATCCGTGCAATAACCTACCTCAGATATCAAGAATTTGACTTTTGGAAAAAAAAAAACAGTTTCGCATCTTTGAAGTTCGCCATGGCCTATTCTTGATGTACTGAAAGACCGATTTTATTTATTTGCCGTAAATTCGAGTTAAAAACAGGTATAGTTTCTAAATCGTTCCTAATGATTAATGGTCATTTACGATGACTATGGTTACAGGAAAGAGGGCAACGTTAAACGAAATGAACGACTCACAAAATAAAAAAGCGAAAATAGAACCAAACTGAACCAGAATACGCAAGCTATACATTTCTATTTTTTACACACGTTTCCGTTCGCTGATCCAGACCCTTACCCAGTCAAAATAATTTACCGAATGCATTTGAAATTATGATAGCGTACAAGACGCAATTGTAATTCTTAGCCCTTCAATTGTTCAATACAGTAAGCCGCTTATTCATTTACTTTTCAAGCGAATAGGAAGTGGTAATATTTCATTAACATTGATATTAAATTTTACGAGGAAGATTAATGGTGGAGGCTGTGGCTGTCTTTGTCTTTGTCCCAATGTAATGTGTATCGTATTGTCGTCCTGTCTTTTTTGTCTTGATTGTGTAATCTCTTTTTTGGTCTGTCTTTGTCTTAGTAACACGTAAGTTAGGTGAGGGTACTGCATTTTCACGCTTAGCGTGTAGCAAGTCAGAGTGACTCGGATCATACGATTTTCTAATTTAATTATATATCCGATAACATGATAATTGATTCTATTGTGAACATACCCATTTTTATTTGTACTGCCATTTCATATCTGTTATTTCATTTTTGTAATGATCATGATGATGTGATGAACAAAAATAAATTTGATGAATTGATTGATTGAATTGATAGAAGTTAGAATAATTATGATAAACACAAAAGGTGACAGAATCCGATGACAAAATGCTGAGGAAGTTCATCGTATTGGTTTAGAAATCGGTTTGTTTTGATGATGAATGAAATTAAAGGTGTCGTGATTGATTATTGTGCAATTTTGTTGTTTTATTTATTTCACGCACTGAAGGTGAAATTACGGACGTTTGTTTAGATTTTACAGTAAATTAAATTTCAATTTAACTTTAAATGAAAACTAGATTATTTACCAGTGATATCAAAGTTCAAATTAATAAATAAAATATGTAAAAAGTCTTCATTGTATTATCAATCCTGAAAAGAGGTATTTCCACTTTTTCAATTCATGCATAGACTCTATGGTAATGTAATCGTTTCCCTTAATGATTTTAAAACATTTATTCATAGCATATGCCCATGTTGTTCTTTGAAAAGTCTTAAACAAGATTAGGGAGGGGTCATGATATATTGAGTGAGGTCATAAGGTCATTGTTTAAAAAAGAAATAATACCCTTGTCCAAAGCGGGGAAAAAGCACGGATATTCACCAAATTGCACATGATAAGGATCCATGGCGGGTTGGTAGTTGGAGTGCTCAGGGTGTTTAGAGGTCAAATGTCACCTAGGGGTCAATTAGGCACTGGTGGCAACAGCTTTTAAAAACATGTGTTTATACCTACAGTAATGTTAATAGTGGGGATCGTGGTGTTAAAGGGATTGCCGGTCAAAGGTCACATATTAGAGAACTTTGGGTCCGTTTCTCTGTTTTTCTTATTCTTTCAGCACCAATAGACCATTTGCACGATCCCAGAATGCATCTCGTATTGTGCCTATTCCATCGGGACCTTGTACCGCCTCAAGCGGCACTAAAAGATTACGGTTAGGAGCAGGCGTAAAGAAATACCAGAAAATGACCCTATCTGTGCCGTTGCACTATAGTTGTGTATTCGTCCAGCATCTGGTGACAAGTAGGGCACAGTTACGGTCGAAAAATATCACTTTTGTCGTGAATTTCAACACAGTTGCATCGATTGTTTTTTGTTCCGTTGATATTCTTCTACATTTTTGTAAGATAAAATTCACGTGCAAAAGGTACGTGGATGTATTTTAGGCACTGTTCGGCTGCGGACGCGAACGAACAATTTTTTTGTTAAACATTGGAACTCTGGTTACAAGTTCACGAATGGAAATGGCACAATCACGAGATGCATATTTCGGGGATAGTGCATGGTCTATTCATCCAGTTGACATGCGATGGCAAAATTTAGATGTCGTTAAGTGTTAAAGTTGCCATGTATAGAGTGAAAAATGTAAAACAATGATGAACTGAAGCGCCATTGGTGCTCTAGTTCATGACAATCGTATGGGGCAATCTCGTTCTCGATATTTCTTGAGGTTTGTTCAACGCTTTCCATCATCGTAGATTCTGTATTCTAGTATATATTACAACACGTAAATCGGTGTTTTTTTAGATGGCTTAAAAAACCACTGACCTAAAACTAGGCTTGTTTGGACTCATTTGAATGCATGTTTCATGCCGATTTTGACTACGGTCATGAAAATGCATTTTTTTTTAAATTGTAGGAAAAAATGAAAACATTTAAAACCCTAATCGACAACAGTCCCCTACACCTTTCCAGATAATTAAATGGCTTTAATTGATGACAAAGGTGGCACTGGCCCCGTGCACCTGATGAGGGAGATTTTGTCTTAATCCCGTACTCATATTCGCACGCAAAGCGTTAACCACCGACGACAATTTTCATTTCACTGCAATTCATTCATCACAGGATGTCAACAGTAATTTATGACCGGTCCCTATATGTACACAAATATATACAAATATCATTTATTTTTGTTCTGCTCTGATTCGCAGATGAAGTGCACTATACTCTGTTTACTCAATCCACATCATTTATCATTATTCTCATGACATCGCTGTCGAAACCCGCGCGTTGCCAAGTTTGTTTGTTTTAATATGACGTGATGAGTTGGGATTTTGAAATCGCTATTGTTGGATGGTTTGCGATGGCATACAGTTAAATTTTGAAGAAGTAATAAAGGCCGGTGTAAAAGGAGATATAGTCCGGCAGGATTCATAGTCCGGGCTCCATAGATGACAACGGAATAAAGCGTGAAACTAATGTTGTGTGAAGAGTCAACTGAATCGATTGCCCTATTGTTCACCATTGTAGTCGGACTGTGAGCCCGGAGGACTATATCTCCCGCCACACCGCCACACCTAAACTACTCAATTCCAAAGTTTCAGATGAATCGGAAGTTGTTTTGGTTTTTTTTTAGTAAACTTTAATCTGTGCTTTAACAGTAAGTCTGGATCCGTTTCAGGCATACTCTTTCCTTAGTTCATATATCTTAGTAAGTCACCTAGGTAGAATACTAGTACCTTAAACTAAGATATATCTCAAAAAGGCTACAAATGACATGTCTTAATGACCAAGATGGCATGGAAACATTAAAAAATGATATTAGGGGTACGACACCCCACAGGGTTCTGAAGTAAGCAACTCGGTGGTCAGCATTAAGGTGAGTTTAAGAGGTAATACTAGTGTGGTTTTGAGTTTTAAGAAAAAATAGAGGAGGAACCTTTAGGTTTCCTAAATCGGATCTATTCGATTTAAGTAAAGTAAGGTAAAGAATGTGATTGATGTCATGTCATGTCATGTCATGTTATGTTAGTTATGTTATGTCATGTTATGTTATGTTTGTTATGTTTTGTTAATGTTTGTTTGTTTTGTTTTGTTTTGTTATGTTACGTAGTCAATATAGACTGTTTGGTCAAACCTGACACGTTTGCTCGGGTGGTTTGTTTTATAGTAAATAATAAGTAAAAATAAAATAAATATCTATTATAAAGTAAGAATAAAAACTGTAAATATTGTCAAGGAAAATTTGTAAACAAAATAAATATGTAAAATAATATTTATTATCAAGTAGTAAGTATTAAAAACTGTAAAGTAAAATTTGTAGAAAATTGTAAAAAATATGTAAATAAATTCATTTTGAGTAAATACAAAAAAGGTGTCACAACATTCAAGGGGGTAAAAAAACAATTTATTTAAAAATACATAGAATAACCAAGGTTCAAAAAGACATGCATTCCTTCATCAGGGTAAAAGAGACCAGCTCTAGTACAGATGTGCAGTAGACACCAGCTTTGTAGTGAAAATGAAGTGACGAAGTGAAACCACAAAAGATATCAGACATTCATTTGAACAGATATCAACGGTAAATTCTAATAGGAATAATTAAACTGGATAGATAGATCAAAATTATACAAAATATAAACAATCAAGTAACAAAAGGACAGACCGGTGAAAAATATACAATCAAAAATTCTACAATACGGAAACGGAATTGCCTATGAAGGGGTTGAGATCAGTGGTATAGAGCGCACGCTAGCAGTGTGAGGTCCCGGCGTCAAATCCCCGGCAACTCCAATGTTTGTATTCTTCCTTTTCTAAGTCCTATAAAACCTACCTTAGTATATCAGAATTTGACTTATTACAGTGTGCCGTCAAAAAAAACCTCCATCAGAAGAAAATAAGTAAAATAGTTAAGAATTGTTTTTGCCTAAAATGTTTGCCTATGATTATAAAGAAGGTGAACAGGCTTCAGAAAACGTTCTATTTGGTGTCATTTGGACTTTGGAAGGGAAGAAGTTGCGCCTATTTCGCTGAAAGACTTAAAAAATCCTGTTTGGCCGATTTTGAGCCAAACGAGTATTCATCGCTTACAAGAGTACCATGGTCTTCAGCAGTGATTTGAGTACAAACATTTAACCACCCACAATTTAATTGTTACCTAGAAATTGAAGGATTATAAAAAGAATATCCCAGGGATTACAAAAGAAAAGCAAGTAAAAAAATGTTCAATTTCCCCCAAATTATAAAATTCTAGATAGCTGGTGTAAGACGCATACTTACTTGGTTTCAGCGAGATTTTCATGGTTTTGAACCTATCAACGAAAAAAGACAGTACGATATTGAATGTTAAGTTTAATTCCGATTTATCTACATAAAACTCAGCTTTAGTTCTTCTTTGCAATTTATGAAGCTGAGTATACTGTATTGTGGCAAAATAATTACCTTAGAGATGTAAAACAAAAATCTCTGAGCGTTTTCCGTAGCTTCATGAACTGAGACATGAAATGGGTGATTTTAATACTGACTCTTATGATTGAACAATGGTAATTTATTTAATTTTTTGAACAATGTTACACATAGACCATTTTATTCAAACTGATATGTTTTGTCGAATAAATCGATACCATCTGAAATTGCTGTGTTTTGTCTTTGGTATAATGTGTTTAATGAATATAGTCGGTGTCAGTCTCTCTCCGCATTGTATGGCTAAACTCGGCCAAACTGATTTTTAGGTCTCCTCCGCAAAATTGTCATAATTCTGAACCAAAGTCCGAAGACACCAAATAAAATCTTCTGATAGCCTGTTTATCTCCTGGCAAACACCCAAAGCAAACATTGAACAAAAATTAACGTTTAATAAAACCTTTTGAAGAAAATCCTTTCCTGAATGTAGGGTTTTTGATTGACTCACACTGTAGTTTGTCACTTCTTTTGATAAAAATAAAACAAAAATAATATGACAAAAGACTGCAATCTTGGTTTTCTTTTCTTTGCAGATACGTTTTTTTTATGTGATGGAATGAACCAAAGTTAATTAAGAAATTGTAAAGGATTAAAATCATCATAAATCTTATCATAAACTGATAAGACACTGATTGTTACACTTCACTGTTAGACAGAACTGTTTTCAGTTCATATGAATAACATAATCAAAGTAAGAACATGCCCCTTCCCTTAAGGACCATTTCAGACATACTACTTCCTTAGTTCATATATCTTAGTAATGCACTGGCAGAATACCTAAAAACTAAAATATATCCTCAAAAGGCTTCAAAGTTCATGTCTTAGTGACCAGAGTATTTTGGCACGGAGACATGACAAATCGGGGTATTAGGGGTGCGACACCCCGCAGGGCTCTAGGAGACGCGAAGCACTCGGGGTCAGTATAGCTCAGTTTTAAGAAAAATGTATGATTACCTGTATGTGGGAATTTCAACTTTCTATTTTCAAAAAGATTCATTTCCAAAATCCCCGTTTAATTAAAAACGGGGGCCTGAAAATCTAATGTTTTCATGGGGCCACACAGAACACATGAGGTGATAAGAGCTTTGAAGTAAGCCCATGTACGTGTTTTTTATAAACGGTTTGCACTCCTCGTTTCTTTAAAAACTTTCTTCAAAAACCATCCAACCATAAAGCTTTCTATAATCAAGAGTTATGTTGGAAATCGATGAGAAAACTTTAGGTTTGTGCTGGCGTACTAAAATTTCATAATTTTATAACGGCGGTTCTGATTGAATCCAATAAATGATACCGAGAAATAATAGTTATAATATATGCCTTACACCCAAGTGGAAAAATTAATTTGTGACGAACATATTCTCAAAATAGATAATGTTCTTTAACTTTCAAAATGTTTTCATGAAAGGATTCACACATAAAACAAGTGATGAAGAGTATTGAAGTCCATCTCGCGTTTATAGGAAGGTGGTTTATACAGTGCTACTCTTAGTTGGTCCTTTAAAATAGAGGATCATAGAATACACTCAAAACCTGAGAAACCAATATACCGAAAGAATATTGTTCTTAGCTCAAAACTACCTTAGCGAAAACCCTTAATCAAGATGGAGTTTAATTTCAATACACAACGATGGTTTAACAGTGGTGTGATGTACCCCCCTCTTGGCATAGGATTTCCATCTCTGCTCCTCTCTGATCACACACTCAGTAAAAGCTTAGATTTTGTAACGATACAGAGCTATTTGGGTAGAGGTAATGGGATTTTAGCATATAAAGGCGTATTGGTAATTAAACGTACAGTTGGTTGATTTGATTAATCGGCAATTTGTAGTGCAATCCTCCGGGAGTGGCGACCTATTTTGGAGAACCTTTTTTGGGGTTCCCAAATCGGATCTCAGTTCAAAAAATTAAAGGTAAGGTAAAGAGGTGATGATGATAGCGCGCCTTCTCTTGCCGGTTTCGCACATGTCTTGATGTACTGTATGTCACAGGGCTTCTTGGCTAGGGTGCAACCAAACTTCCTGGTTTGCCTCATCATCACAATAAGTTGTGAGGGTTAAGTTGGTCAAACCTGCAAAAGTTTGTTCGGTGTTTATAGTAAAAAATAAATAGTAATTAATTAATCCGAAAAACTAACATAAGTGAAAGACATTCTACAAAAAGCATCAAGGAAGCAAAATGGAGATGGCAGGTATGCGGTGGTACGGAGAAGAGGAAATAGATGAACCAAGAGATAAAGAAGCACCCAAGAACCGGAAAAGGAAAAAACGGAGAGGATGGATTGCAAGATAACATTTACATTTGGGGACAACATGTGCCGGAAATGCAAAATACAAAAGAAAATGGCAATGCTTGAAAGGGCTCCATCCAACCGGGTATGATGGGGCAGGTGTGGACGGTTTAATGAATCATGGCAGAGAGTAGTATATTAACACACTTAATTAATCAATATAAATATCTACCATACAATTAAATCCTGAGTGGAGTTCCTGAATTAAATCCAGCAATTGACCTAACTGAAATTAGAACCGATGGGAGAGTAATGATAGTCCGCCGGTCTCACAGTCCACCTACAACGGTAACGAATATAGGCACTCGATTTCATTGACTCTTCGCCAGCCATTAGTCTCTGGAGCCCCGGACTGTGGATCCTGCCGGACTATATCGGCTTTCACACCAGGACACTTTAGATCAAGAAGTAAGCCGTGACCACTGAGCACGCACTTTCTTACATTTGCAAATAATTTTAGGAATAAATGGTAGATCAGAACAACATTATAAACTATCATTAAAGAAATTATCCTCAGATAAATAGAATTAACAGCGAAATTACACAAATCAAATTGAAAAATTTAAAATGATTATGTGAAGTGGTTGTAGCTCAGTGATAGAGCGCACGCTTCGCATGTGGAGGTTCCGGGTTCAATCCCTGGCAACTCCAATTGTTTGTATATTTCTTGCACAAAGTCCTGTAATAGCCCCCCTTAGTATATCAAGGAATTCTGATTTGGACTATTAGTTGTCCATTTCTTTTGTGAAAACATAATGTCTAATCCTGATACTGCAAACCGTATTTTATTTGCCGTAAATTCGATAGGCGATAAAAGATAACACTCAAAATCACCCCAGCGCAACCCCTTAATCAACCTGCGTTTATTTCAATGCAGTCGATGGTCTAAAGTTCGTCATACTATATGCTACGTGCGTTGGTAAGTTGCAGTCTCGAAACGGGTCTCTGTCCACTGCATTGCGGTACTGCAACCATGTTAAATTTTATTTAACTGCAGCTGCAGCAGGTTACGTGGAGTTGCTGCAGCAATGATCGATATATAGCACTGCATGCAGTGGGAGTCCCCTTGCCATAGGATTTCCATCTCTGATCAAATACTTCAGTTGGAATTCAGTTCAGATTTTGGAAGGATACACGGTTATATGGGTAGAGGTATTGGGATATAAAGGCTTATTGTTAGTTAATTAAAATGGTACCTTTGTGCTATATAGAGCTTGATAAATCGTGCAATTTGTAGCTGCAAATCCTCAGGGAGTGGCGACTAATTTTGGAGAACCTTTTTGGTTCCCAAATCGGATCTAGTATCTTGATACTTGATGGGGATACTCCAACGCCCTGTGGGCCAACCGGGAGGATACTGTTGCGCATGTGCGTGTATCTAGTATTGTGTTATGTTTTTCCTTGTAGATGGATGGTGATGGCGTTTTGAATAATTCTGGATCTGTAATTGGTGAGGGGCTCTGGTAGATTGTTCCCATTCCTTATTGTTTGGGGAACAAAGGAAATTTAAACAGTCTTTTGATTTCTGATATGAATGCATTAAGATGCGAATGCCGTGATTGTCGCAGAGCTGGCTGCAGAAGGTTTCCTATGGGCAGTGATAGGTGACTGAGTCTCCGCCCCGATTGTGAACACGCAAAGGCGACGTACGAGCCTCTTGATTGCAATGATTCCAGTTTGAGTTCAGTTAGAATGTTAGTGGCACTGCCTGGTGTTTTGTGGTATTAATTCATTAATTAAGAAAACGTGCAGCCATCTTTGTACGGCTTCCAGTGGTTTATGTTCTAATAGTGTAAGGATCCAGACTGCCGAGGCTTATTCCAGTAAGGTCTAAACGAGGGATGTAAGCGCCATAGTTCGATAAAAGTAAAGGTAAGGTAAAGAGGTGAATGATAGCGCGGCCTTCGCTTGCGGTTTCGCCAAGTCTTGATGTACGTATTTCACAGGGCTTCATTGTCGAAAACCAAAACTCCGTTTGCATCATTCCATCACAGAAGTTGTTAAGGAGGTTATAGTTGAGTCAAACCTGCCAAAAGTTGGTTCGGGTTATAGAAATCAATAAGTTAATCCGAAAAAACATAAGTGAAAGACATTCTACAAAAAGCATCAAGGAAACAAAAATGGAGAGGGCAGAGATGCGGTACGGAGAGAGGATAATAGATGAACCAAGAGAATAAAAGAAAGCAACCAAGAACCGGAAAACGGAGATGAAATGGATGCAATAACATTCTACATTGGGACAACATGAGCAAGGAATGCAAAATACAAAGAAAATGGGTCAATGTTGAGAAGGGCTACTCCAACGGGGATGGTGGGGCAAAGGTGACGGTAATGAATCACGGAGAGAGTAGTATTCACACACTAATTAATCAATATCATACTAACCATACAAATTAAATCCTGATTGGAGTTCCTGGAAATTAAATCCATCAATTGACCTAAATGAAATTAGAACCGTATGGGAAGTAATTATAGTCCGCCGGTTTCACAGTCCACCTACAACCGTAAAGAATAGGTCACTCGATTCAGTCGAGATTCTTCGCGCAACATTATTCAGATCCCGGACTATGGCTGCGGCGGAACTATATCGCTTTCCCACCGGGACCCTTAGATCAAGAAGTAAGCCTGCTGACCATGGAGCACGCCACTTTCTTACATTTGCAAATATATTTTTAGGAATATAATGGATGATAGAACAAATATAAAACGATCATTAAAGAAATTATCAACAGATAAATAGAATTAACAGCTCAACTTACACAATCAATTGAAAAATAAAAATAGTATGTGAAGGGGTTGTAGCTCAGTGATAGAGCGCACGCTTGCATGTGGAGGTCCGGGTTCAATCACTGGAAAACCCCAATTTGTATTTTCTTTGCACAAAGTTCCGAATAGCCCCTTCGTATATTTCAAGAATTCTGATCTTGACTATTAGTTGTCCATTCTTTTTGGGAAAACATAATGGGTACAACAAAAGTTCCTGTTTTGCTCGTCGTATTCGTCGTCAATGTTATACAGCTCAATAGAGTGTTCAATCCGCCAAAGTTTCTTCGTGTATATATTAAATAATTAATTAATTAATTTAATTAATTTAATTAATAAATAATAATAATAATAATAAAATTAAATAATACCGCGTTATTTTAAAATATCAAATCGTACCCCGCAGGCAAACTTGCTGGAAACAAAATGCAATTAGAGGAGACGCAGTAACAGGAGGAGATTTGTTAGGATATATATAATATATATATTATATACTAATATATATATATATATATATAGATATATTATATAGTCTATTAGATTATATAGATAATATATAGATATATATACATATTATAACCTATATCGCACTTTGGGAGGACAATTTTTTTTTTATGTATACGAATGAATACGTTAGGGAGACATTCGGGTTCTCTAACTGTTCCTTTAGATATGACTATAAATTTATGCAAATGAAGGGTAATCCACTAGAATAACAAAGGATATGATATTAATTAATTTAAATAACTATAACAGCTCATTATAAGCTAATGAAGTATTTAAAACTGTCTCCATAATATACATTTTGTAGAATATATATATATATAGATAAAGATATATAATATATATATATATATATTATATATATATAATACCATATATATATATATATAGGTGTTGTCTATGAAACAAAATTTAAATAGGCATTTTCTCCTCTCTGAGGTTCACGTGACATGGCGCTGTTTAAAGAGACATGAGGAGATTTCAGACAGTAAAAAAGCTCAAAATTACAGAAATCAAAACAACAATTACTCAGCGTGTTAAGGGGTTGTAGCTCAGTTGTAGACGCGCACGCTTCGCATGTGTGAGGTACGGGTCAATCCCCGGCAACTCCATTGTTTTAAAATATTGTTATATTTCTTCCATCAAAGTCCAGTAATCATGGTAATAGCCTACAATCTGTTCGTCTATTTCTTTATGGAAAAACATTTCGCCGTCTTTGAAGGTTTGCCGTAAATTGGAGTATAACATGAGTATGTCAAAATCAAATCGTAATGGAATAATGGTCATACGAATAACATGTTACAGAAGAGGGCAACATCGACGAAATGAAAACGACTGCAAAATAAACAAGAAGAAAATAAACGAACTGAACCATAAAACGACATGCTTAATTTCTTATTTTACCACGTTCTTTTGCTGATCCCAGAGGACTTATCAGTCAAAATAATTACGAATGATTTGACATATGATAAGAGTACAAGACGCAATTCTTAGTTCTTAGCCCTTCAATAGAGTAAGCCGCTTATTCATTTACTTTCAATGCGAATAGCATGGGGTATATGTTCATAACATTGATATTAAATTTTACGAGAAGATAATGGTGTAGAAGAAATTATGATAAATACAAAATGTGACAGGAATCCGTTGAACCGAATTGAGACGTCGCCGTTTTGGTTTGGAAATCGGTTGAGTGATGAAGTACGGTACGTGTGACGTTATTATTGGCGAGTTTTGTTTTCAATTATTATTTCGAAGCACTGAAGGGGAAATTTCCAACATTTGTTTTTATTTTACTTGTAAATTTGACATTAAATTTCAAATGAAAAATAGGAAATTTTAACAAGGTTACAAGGGATCTTCAAGTTCAAACCGAGAAATAAAAGTATTTGATTCAAAAGGTTTTTGTCAATCCGGAAAGAGAAGGTTTCACTTCACTGTACATATTGTACGAGACGGACTCAAGGTCAGAAAAGTAACCTCCCGAGGTTATTAAAAACAAAATTCACAAGGACTATTGAAGAAGATTGCTTGACCAGATGTATTTCAAAACAATATTTTAAACATAAGTGAAATCTAATCACTTACAATCACACAATAGTAATAAACAATGCACAAAGTATTATATTTCTTACCTACTTAAAAATCAAAGTAACACAACCATCGCATAAATATACAAGAGTCAGTTCTTGTGGGGTGCGCACCAGTCTCTGTGAGAATCAGGTCCACATATAACAAATCTTGGCGACACAATCCTTGCTGGTACAGTTCAAAATAGTTTCGCGAAATCGCAAAAATCCTTTTGGTCTAGACCGGCCGATTAATTTGTACGTTTGTAGCCTGGGAGAACACTGGAAGTATAACTGCAACTCGGTATGTCCATACAGGTACCGTGCGTAAAGGTGCACGTCACTGGTAAAGAAGCAATGTCTGCGGAATTTTAATGTTAACCTTTGTTTTTCCAAAGGCACCAAATTTGTGCAGCTCTGACGATTCTGACAATTTCAGAATTATAAATAAAGAACATAACATTTTATAAAATTCAAATGTATGAAAGTTCTCCACTTCTGTTTGAGAGGTATACACTCGATGAAATCTCTTGTCAACTGGCAAGGAAAAATGACTGGCAACAGAATTTGTCCACAGCAAAATTCCCAGGATGCAACACAAAAACAAGCGAAGACAAGTCGAAATTTCACAATCTTTCAGTTCGCTGAAACATGTTTAAAGGAAGTCCACATCCTGTGCTCGAAGTGTTTTGACATAGCAATTACACAAAGTCTATTGTTCAACAACAGGTGTGCAATCTTGCTTCCTATAGGCAAACAAATCCTACTTTTTAAGGTCTAAAACAGTCGTAAATGGCATCTTCAAGACTGCTTTAAAATGCTTAAATGTCTGTTTTTCACAAAGAAAAGTAATATAAGGTGTTGATATGAACTAACACTAGCAATTTAGTGACAAAATTAGCATTTTGAATTTGGAAAAAAATGACTGATAGTGGCTTGAAGTCTTAATGAATTATCAAGCGCGTGATATTTTGCTCCTTGAACAAATCTCCAAAGAACTTTGGCAGACCTAATAACCATAGTTTTCAATATCGAAAACAAAAGATGCGTAAAAGTGCGAGCTTTGTCAATGTCAAATCCAAAGATGACAGTGAGCTCAAGAATTGCCAGTTTTTAAGGTCTTTCCAAAATAGAGACAAGTCTGGAAATAGATTGGTAACAGTACATTCAGTGTGAATGGTAGTGACGGGTGAAGAATCAGTGTTATCAGTCAAAGTCTTTGGAGAAGTATCGTCTTTAGTAAACCCAGATTTAATAACATATTGTGTCTTTATGTGTATCGACCTTGTGCTATGGACTTCTTGCATTTGTTAAGCACATGATGAAGGGTCTCGTGATTCGCACAAACTTTGCACAAGTCAGGAGTTGCCTTACCCCATTTTAAGATGGTAGCAAGGAGATCAAAGAACTGACCCTGAATAAGGAGCGTCTTCACATGTATGACGTGCAAAAATATTCTAAACACGATTCTTACAACATAATTTAGCATCCTTCTAGATCCTTTTCAGTGGAATGCGAGTATTATCTACAGTCTTAAAACAGTCTCGTAAATAGTAATTATTTACTTTTTCCTGGTCTATTTTTTAAGTCAAGTATCGAGATAGCGATTGCCCATGAATCCTCCTTTCACCCTTGAGAAGTTGGATGCCTTGGCCAATCTATACATGAAGAAATGTTTTGGTGTCCCACACCTGAGTACCATGCATTCATTCACATTCTTTTCTACATTGTCAAATATACCAGTACATGAAAAATTACCTCACACAGAAAAGTTTTATGTGTGGTTAGGATATAGGTAATCGCGAATAGCAAAAACCCAAATCCAAATGTTCTTTTCAGTTAAATTGTTTAATGATTTAATTTTCTAGAATGCATTTGTGCGTGAGACTAGACCTTTAAAATTGCCGAGGCTAAAAGCTCTGTGAAAAAAAAAAAAAAAAAAAAATGAGGACCTAACAAAATGGCTCGCCACTTTACTGTGCAGCAGAGGTCTTTCATTGCAAAAAGCTACTGGGAGACCAAAAGCTACTTAGAAGTTAAGAGACGATTTGCTGCGAGATTCCCTAGAGAGCGCCGAGTCCCTTCTAAATGTGCCATTGCCTACAATAGGAGAAAGTTTGATCGCCATGGTATGGTCAGAAACCGTCACTCTTTTTTTTTTACTTTGCCAAAAGTACGAAATCACCATGTCTGCAAAATTGGTACATATCAGCGGTTTGCAAAGCCCGACTTTCAAGATCTAAAATTCTTCCGCAAGCTGAAATTATGCCAAATCTAATTTAAATACCAGATAACCCAATATAATTTGTTTTCATGGCCAAAAAAATAATAATTTTGGATATTTTTGGGTACTAATCATTCTGGGACACCCTGTAGGTAATGCCGAATAGCAAAAACCCAAATCCAAATGTTCTTTTCAGTTAAATTGTTTAATGATTTAATTTTCTAGAATGCATTTGTGCGTGAGACTAGACCTTTAAAATTGCCGAGGCTAAAAGCTCTGTGACATTTCAAGAACGATTGCCTTAAATTGGCATCAGCCAAACTGAAAATAGAAGACATACATAAAAAGAGACTCTGTAACGTTCATGTTGTTTCCTTCCAGAACAAAGTTTTGTTTTGTTTTGCTTTAAGCAAAGGAAACATCGTGTCTTGTACGTGCTTTTGTTCCTATTTGGCATCCTGTCTATGCCTCAACGGCGTGTGGAAGGTTAATATGTGTGCCAATATAGTTTTTGTCTCCATGGGGGAGGGGTGAAACTCGAAAGAGATTTACAACCAGTTTGGCCCCATAGCTGACGGTTTTAGGACAGTATTATGATTATGGTTTGAGATTTAGAAATTAAAGTTTGAGCTATGGTTTAGGGTTTAGAAGTAGGGTTACGGATAGGGTTGATTTGGAGTTATAGAATTAGGATTGGTGATTTAGGGTTACGGTTTAGGTTTAGACAAAGGGATTATGGTTATGGTTAAATGTTAAGTTTGAACTCTAAAATATTTATCCAATGTTGATTAAGGGAACAACTAACTCTTTTTTGAGCGAAATCTTAGTCAAAGTTGAGTAAACCTTACGCCCTATAGGGTAAAATAATTATACCCCTTTGCGTAAGATTTACTCATCTTTGACTAAGATTTTACTCAACAGAAATAATCGTTCCCTTTTTAATCAATCAGCACTGAGTAAAATTGAAATCAACATTTTTTAATACTCGTGCTTAGGTTGAATCTATCATAAGTTTGACCATATATAAACTACAAACCGCAGACAAATATTCATCTTATCTTATTCCCAGGGACATACCATATTGTGCCCATACACTCGTTTCTTGACCACGGGAAAAGCTACAGTTTGTGATCTCCCTTCACTAACAGACTTGAAGTGCCACAATTTTTTTATTATTATTAACTTATTATTTGAAATTTGATGACTAATCAAATCACTACACAAAGATATTTTTACACCAATCATCTCATAATTAAACAATTCCGTGACAGACGTCATGTATTTGATCTATATTTCATATTCTGTCAGTCACATAATAACATGAGATCAATCCATTTGCATGGAGTCCACATTTTGCAAACTTCAAACTGTCAAATGTGCACAAGGTTGACATCCTGATCTCACGCAACCCACAAACACTTGAGGTAGCCATGCGTGCATTTTAAGAGCCTACTTGTCACGGGTTTTACTCGCAATAGTAGTCATGAAACGAGGGGCAGGTCATACTAACCTTCATATATGGAAAATTATTGTCATAAAACAAAAGTATAGTGTGATGCATGCTGATGTAAAATAGCAGACTGAAGTTGAAGAAAATGTTGTCCAACTACAGGGTACCTAGAGAAAGAAGGATTGACTAGATCACTGAAGAATTTTTATTTTTATTCGTTTGTTACGTTCTTTTATCAAAGGGTCATTTAGAGATTAAAGAACACTGAAAAAACGCGTTTGGAATTAAACTTCTTTTGTAGTCACGTTGGAAACGTTGTTAATTGAATTACTAAACTAAGCTTCAAAGGTTTTTTAACAGTTAGAAAAAAGTGGTTACAAATTGACTAAATGGCCTGATCTATTGTTGTTCCATGAATGTTACCTTTTCATCTCCCTTTGTCGCCTTCCAACAATTCTTGCGACAACGTCTCATCCATGGAACGTCGTGTCAATATAGATGCTTAATTGCCCTCCCACGAATCGAATGAATCAGTTACGCGGGTGTGGGACACCAAACCTTTCTTCTTCTTCATGTATGATTGGCCAAGGCTTCCACTCTCAAGGGTGAAAGGAGGATTCGTGGGCAATCGCGATCTGGATACATGACTTAAAAAATTAGACCAGGAAAAAGTAACTAATTACTATTTGCGATACTGTTTTTAAGACTGTAGATCATACTCGCATTCCACTGAAAAGGATCTAGAAGGCAGGCTAAACTACGTTGAGGATCGCTGTTCAAATATTCTGCACATACATGTGAAGACGCTCCTTGATCAGGGTCAGTCTTGTATCTCATTGCTTTGGAAAAACGCCTGCTGCCATCTTAAAATGTTGTAAGGCAACTCCTGACTTTTTGCAAGTTTGTGCGAATCAACGGAGACACTTCATCATGTGCTTACAAATGCAAGAGTCCATAGAACAGGTTGGTACATATGAACACCCATATGTTATTAAATCTGGGTTTACTAAAGACGATACTGCTCCCAAGATCTTGACTGGTAACACTGATCTAATCCGTTGCTATACCGTCATACTGTTTTACCATCCTTATATTCCGACTAGGTCTATTTTTGGGGGAAACCTTAAAAACTGGCATGGCATTTCTTGAGCTCACTGTCGCCTTTGAATTTGACATTGACAAAGTTCACACTTAAACGGAGCCTTTGTTTCGGATTTGAAAATTTTGGTTATGAGGTCTGCCAGTGTTCTTTGGAAGTTTGTTCACTGCGCTTGATAATTCATTAAGATGTGTATAAGCCTATATATATATATCTACAAACAATTCAGGGATAACTAAGCTACCTATTATTCATTGTTATGTTAACATAGTTCATAAAAACGAGCCTTCAGTGATTGCTCCACTTTTCTTCAATATCTAATTTTGTGCAAAAAAGATTTCTATGCATAATCCATGCGTGTGACATTAGCTAACTCTTTGTCACCGCTGTATAATTTCTGCCCATGCAGAAGTCTTGCGCGTTGCACTTCTACCTCCTGGACACAGATCTAGACTTTTAATGACTTTTAATGTAACTGCATATAACTCTCTTTATTTGAATAATGAATTAAGAATATTCTTTTTTTAATCTGATTCTGAATCTTCTTCTTGTCCCTCTTATTTTATTATCACCATTATTCTTACTTATACCAAAGTATACTTAATTATTTCCCATACTAACTAAGATATTGAATTGTCTGCTTGAATGAAACTGAATAACTCTGACTTTTTTTTCTAAAAGGTAGCATTCCGAATTATCATATTTCCTACCGACTGAAACACAAAGCCACTGAATTACCCAATTTCTTGAGTTTACCAATCAATTAGTTCGCCGGTGAGTATACTTTCTTATCGGGTGATACTTAATTCATTATCGTTTTAATAAATTTTACACACATAAAAAGGTGCTCTCCCCCTCTCATGTCGCCTACAAGTCGCCTGGAAAGTGTTCGTAATCAATACATTAGATCTCCTCAAGAACTAAGTATACGCACCGAGACAGGATACATATTCCATGTAGACAATCAACCTTTTAGAATAAGATTTATTATTAAGGATTCACTGCCGTACTGGGACATCAGAAGTTAAACCAATCTTGTATTAGTATTAATTGGACTTTTCTATCTAAATGTAAAAGTCTTCTGGAGTGACTATATCAGCGTTTCCCAACCTGGTGGTCAAGATCCCAGTGTAGTGATCGCGGGCTCATAAAAATGGAGTCTCTCTCTCTCTCCTTTCTTTTCTCACTTTCGATGAGGTATTCAATGGTCCGTTTTCCTTCTATTACTTTTCTCCCTTCTCTCTACCGTCATCTCTTTCACTCTTCTCTCTCTCTCCTCTCTCTTTCTCGCCCATCCTCTTTCTCTCTCTCCTTTCTTTTCTCACTTTCGACGAGGTATTCAATGGTCCGTTTTCCTTCTATTTTCTCCCTTCTCGCTATCGTCTTCTCTTTCGCTCTCATCTCTCTTGCTCTCTCTCTCTTTCCCTCTCTTTCCCTCTCTCACTCTTCTTCCCATCCTCCGACCATCTTTCTGTCATGGAATCATTGAGGTACTTTCCTATCTTACCTGGAATAATGCACCTGAGGACTTATTCAGTTGTAATTTAACTACTCTAGTCCATAAGACTACCAACTGAATAAAAATGATTAACCCAAGTCTAGTTTCTTAAAATTGAGAGAAGCAAAACCTTGGATTTCTTATTATGGAGCTATGACAAAAGGCATCAATTTAAACCCGAGATTCTGTCGAGCAAAAAGGAAAACCCTAACTCGGGCATGTTACAAATGAGATCACAAATGCACTTCTTAAGATTATCGCTACTGTTCTAACACTAATATGATAGCTTCTCGGTCAGGGATTATGTTTTTATCGGCGGTTTAAAAACTGCTCGAGACAGTACTCGAACGGTGTCTGTAAGCCCATATGCTATATACGAGGAAAATTCGCACTTAATGATCCAGTCAAATTAGGATTGATTACATGGTAACCCGTTGGGTCCAGTAGAAGGCGACGAGGACAGGTTTTTTTTAGAATGGGAGGTCGGAAATTTTAATCTTCACACGGGAGCGTGAGAATATAAAAATGATTATCCAATTGGTCAATTTTTATACGGAGCCTAAGCGAAAAAGAAAGAAAAATAGCTTTTCGATATTTGCATTACTTTTGCGATTATTCGCAAAACCTTTTGCGATTATCGTAGCACTTTCCAAAGATTATAAATAATTTTGCGAATATTTGCAAAAGTATGGCGGTGGGCACTTTGGTTGTAACACAAGATTAGCAAAAATATTTATGCTTTACAAAAAAATCCACAGTTCCAACTGTCAAGGTAGAAATACCTTTAACACAACAAATGAGCCTTGTGCACAAATGATCTGAATTTTGAACAGTACGGTTAAGAGCCCCTAATTTCTGTTACGGCATTACATGGATGCCAAGCTCAGAAAATCCTTTTAAACACCAACAAATGAGCCTTGTGCACAAATGATCTGAATTTTGAACAGTACAGGTTAAGAGTCCCTAATTTCTGTTACGGCATTACATGGATGCCAAGCTCAGAAATATCCTTTAAACACAAACAATGAGCCTTGTGCCAACAAATGATCTGAATTTTGAACAGTACAGGTTAAGAGTCCCTAATTTCTGTTACGGCATTACATGGATGCCAAGGTCAGACAATATCCTTTAAACACAAAACCAAATGAGCTTGTGCACAAATTGATCTGAATTTTGAACAGGAAAGGTTAAGGCCCCTAATTTCTGTTACGGCATACCTGATGCAAAAAAATGAGCCTTGTTCACAAAGAGTCAGTTTAGATAATAAAAGTTATTTTATTATAAGGAAGGTTATTAGATTAAATCCAATGGCAAACATACCTGAGCGAAAGTTCGTGCTCCTCGTAGCACTTCTCAGTAATGACAAGCTTCCGCTCAGTCCTTTGGACTTGGCCGTAGAGGCGTCTTCTCATCAGGAGTTGGTCATAGTATTTGGTAGAATGTAGTTTCCCAGTCTCTAAATAGTTTGTTGACCATGCTTTCTGATCCAGATTGATTCCTTTTAATGTATGTGTCTTTTCAGTATATCTTGCTCAAGTTCGTGATGGTTGCCTACTCTTACCAGCCTATAACATGGTTTTGACCTTAACATGATCGGTGATGCTGATTTTTTGGCTCTCCAGTGGTAGAGGTTTTTTTGTGCCTGGGTAAATGCTTTTTTCCGAAGCTTTTCAGTTCGATTTGGTTCTTTCAGTCTTGCCCAAATAGCCGTGAGGTTTCCCCAATATAATATTTTCAGAGTTGCGGCAGGGGATTTCGTATACACAATTTGGTGTTTGGCGTATGTCCCTCTCATCTTAGGGTGGACTAAGAGGTTGCGAAGAGTTTGTGTGGTTTGAACTGGAAGGCAGGAGAGATACCATGTTTCAGGAAAAATTATTGGGGAACGTTGAGACAGTAATCTACATAAGCGAGGAGACCTGCCCCGACGATTTGGTCATTTAGGGTGGGGTTTCTCTTTCTCTTGGTTGAGGTTTCTTGAAGGCCCATTCCCGGTATCCACATTGTTTGAGGATTCTTTGATCTTGTTCTCCTGTTGGACTTTATCCTCCTCGTCTGTGACACATTGTTCTTTCGGTCCATGGGTTTTGATGATGCTGAATTTGTGTTGAAGTGGATGATGGGATTGGAAATGGCGATATTGGCTGTGTGGGTTTTCTTTCTACACCAAGTAATTGATACTGCCATTTCCTTTCTGGTGATCAGGGTATCAAGAAAAGGGATCTTCCTCTTCTTCCAGCTCATAAGTAAATTTTGATGTTACCTGTTGTATCGATCTTGTTGAGATGAGAAGTAAGATCTTCCGGCTGACCCCTTCTTAAATATCTCCAATACGTCATCGACGTATCTTTTCCACATCCTCGGTTGACACGATATAGGAGCCGTAGTCACGCACTTCTTGTTCAGCCACTCCATGTATAATTTGCCACAAATAGGGCTAAAGGTGATTCCCATAGCTGTCCAAACTTCTGTTGAAAAATCTGGCCAGCAAAAAGAGAAGGAGGTGGTGGTGAGGGTGAACTCTAACAGAGTCATGATGTCTTGTACATCCTAAGGTTAGTACGCTCTTTGAGGGTGGGGTCATCTTCGAGGCGAGATTTTCAATAATCTCTAAGGATTGTTGATAGGCGTGTGGGTGAAAAGGGAGACCACATCGTGCGATACAAATTCCTCCCCCTCCTCAATCATAATGCCCTAGATGTCATCCGCTAGTTCTTTGGAGTTTGTAACATGGTGTTGAGTAAGAAAACCAAAGGCCAAAAAATCCTCAAAAACTCAAAAAGTGGATACCGGGAATGGGGCTTCAGGAAACTCAACCAAGAGAAAGAGAAACCCCAATACTAACATGAAAAACTCGGGGCATGGTATCCTCCTTATGTAGATGGAATGGGTATAAAAGTGCCAAGAGAATTTTTATGAAAAATGGTAAGCTATCATGCCTTAAAACCACACCAAAACTCTTCGACAACCTCTTAGTCACCCTAAAGAAAGAGGGACCATAAGCCAAACACCAAAATTGTGATACGAATCCTGCCGCAACTGTGAAAATCGCTATGGGGAAAACTCGCGGCTATTTGGGACAAGACTGAAAGAACACAAATCAAAAGCTGAAAAAAGCTGAAAAAAGCAATTTACCCAGGAACAAAGAAAAAACATCTACCACAAATAGCAAATCACGATCATGGTAAGGTCACAAACCATGTTATAGGCTGGGAGAAGGGCACATCAAAGAACGTGAGCAAGATAGACTGAAAAAGACACATTAAAGGAATCAATTGGATCAGAAAAGCGGGTCAACAAATACTTAATAGAGACGGGGAAAACTACATTCTACCAAATATCTATGACCAACTCCTGATGAGAAGAAACGCCATCTACGGCAAGTCCAAAAGGGCGGACAGAAGGCTTGAGTCATTAGCTGAGAAGTGCGACGCGAGTCAGCACGAAAAGGGCCTGAAAGTTGTATATATCGTCACAGATTGAACACCCTTCAGAGAACCTTCTTCATGGAGTGTACAAAGAAGGTATCAAATGTGCCATGGTTGTAGTTCTATTGCTATTCCAGAAGAAAGCAGATAGATACGGTTACATTGATACATGACTTACAGAGGAGCTCCGAGGGACAATTCTTAATTAGAGTAGCCCGCGTTGGCATGAAGACGGCATGTTGAGATTTTTGTGAAATAGACTGCGTTTTTGGAAAGAGTTCCATATGCCACCCCCCCATGAATTCTGCAATCTGCCGTTGTGGCAGGAGATATAGTCCTCAAGGCTCACAGTCCGGGAACAATGTGAACAATAGGGCAATCGATTCCGTTGATCTTCACGCACATTAGTTTCAAGCTTTTTCCGTTGTCGCTATGGAGCCCGGACTATAATACCTGCCGGACTATTAATTACTTTCACACACCTGATAAACCACAAGTTAAGGTTGTAGAAGATCGGGGGAGGGGGCTATGGAACTCCGCCCGTTTTTCTATGTTCGTAGGGTGGGTCATTTTTTGCCTAAAGCGAAACAAAAGAAATAAACCCACAGGAATTTGTTATCGTATAAGCCACCTCTCCTGATTGGCAAGCTATGACCAAACATCTTCGTGCAGAACCAACACCCATAACTAAAGCATATTAATATTGGACCTCTTTCTATTCAATTAAAAGTTTGTTCGGCACCGGTTTCACCTGCATTCATATAGGTGAATGGATTTCGATTTCGGCATTGAACGCAATAAATTGCATAGAAATGAGGTTAGGGGCAAGTTACGGGTTTGGTTATATGCACAAAGATGTTAGGCCACAGTTGCCAAACAATTTTTCTCATGAGCTTTGATCACCTTCGTTTTCCCTTCGAATAAAAGGATGAAATATAGGTCAAAGAAAATTGAACAACAGTAGAACCTTTAACTTTATTTATTCGTGAAAGAGGCCAGGTAATTGTGTTCACGTCAAGAAAAATAGCATAATCTAAAAGCGGTTTGATGTTAGAACACTGAATCTTTTCATGACATGGATAATAAACAATGCTCTGCAGTTCGAGATGAAAAAGGAATCTGTGAAGTGTTTGGTCTTCTACATACCGAGCGATTTACTTATCAATAGCCCCATTATTTGCTGGAGTCAATGAATCATGATGTACATCCCGTAGTCATGATATTTCGGGGCATAAATTGAGATGACATTAATAATTTTCTCGAGAATGTGCAAATACCAAGCCGTCGAGAAACAGTAGATGATTTCTATAATTTTAGTGAAAATATTTCGGAAGAATAATGTACTTCCCAGGGGTGCGCCCACTTGGTCCCCCCCCTCCCTTATCCGAGCATCTTTTTCGCTTTGGCCTAATGGCCTAGATATTACAGGACAAATACAAAATACAAAAACCGGAGTTGCGGGGATTGAACCGGGACATCACACATGCGAAGCGTGCGCTTCTACCACTGAGCTACAACCCTTCACACCCTTATCTTACTGTAATGTGTATAAATTTAAGCTCTCCTTCATATGTAAATTAACGGAGGCGTCGAAAAGGTGTCATGTGTACAAATATAAAACTGACACTATGAAGTCCTTTAAACACCCTCATGTATTCCCAAACGGTTACAAACTGACTTACAATTATGAGGTTCAAATATGGTCCATATTGGGTTATTTGTTAACCAACTAGTGTTCAAAAATGAAATAATAACTTTTGGTCGTTTTTAATACCGACATTGGTCAAAGCGGATGAATTAGAAAACATGGCAACGCAATTGGGAAACTTGTAAAAAAGTACTCAGCACGCATCAGAACTAAAGTATTTATGTACAAATTCTACTGATGCATGATTAGCCGATCGATGATTGATGATTGATTAGACCGATTAACCATATCGCCCCCCCCTTTTTTTTCCCCCCCCCCCCCCCCCCCCCCCCCCCTTTTTCTTTTTTTTTTTTCCCCCCTTTTGATGTGATTGTTGTTTGTTTCAAAGGTGATGCGAATCGAACGTTGTTGTTTTTTAAAGATTACTGCCGTGTCCCTGTAAGTATTTGTAAGCTCTATACGAGTCTTGCTTTATTTATTCAACTTTGGTCTCTTGTCCCTATTAAAACATTTGTTTGAAAAACGCTGATTAGTTGAAGGTCAATTGCCTTATCAAAAAGTATTTAGGAACGAATGTTATATTTAAGCCCAATAATTGTCTGTTCATTAAATCGGCAAAGAAGGAATGAAAAAGAGTCACTCACTTTGCCTATAAAGCCGGAGTAAAAATATCCACTTTTTTTCCCGAAAATTTCTCTTCTTGAAATTCCACTTTTCCCTCATCACACTCTCTTTTTACCACACTTCCCACTGTCTATACAGTATTTTTACTTACATACGGTGGTACGGCTTCAAACATCAGTGGCCCAGTTTTTTAATTATAAGAGTGGTACTTTTTTTTCAAAACCTACTCTACAAATTCACTTTTGTGTCTACTATATATATTTTTTAAGCTCCAATGGCATTTTACTTACTTTCTTTAATTTACGGGCAACTTGATAAGTGCGGCATTTGTTTTTACGTAAAATTGTCAACCACCCTTCGCAACCCCTTTCAAGTGCTATAGTTATCGATGAGTTTGGTGGAATTAAGTTCGTCTATATTCCATCGATAACATTATATGGTTTGGTTCAACGTTTTTAAAGGAACACCGATTCATCATATCTAATGTAAATCAATGCAAATTTATGTAGTGAAGTGGGGATTTTCTCTCACTGTTGAATTTACGTTGCTCTAATTTGTTGCCAATGAATTAATTTGTAACTGTTTGATTTAAAATCAGTACATTATTAATCTTTTGTTTGTTTATTTTGATATATTATGTACAAGTTATAACACATAACTCAGTGGTTTTAAAGATGGCTTTTAAAACTGTTCGCTATCATTATACGTCAATGATGTCGGTAAATTATTTGAATGGGAAGCCCAGGATCAGATGAAAGGAACGCGGTAAAAATAAGAAATTTAAACTATCGTATGCTGATTCATTTTCGTTCTATTTTTTTTGTGAGTGTTTTTATCGTTTATGTTCACCCTCCTCTTTTTAAACCAGTTAATAGTAGTATTGACCATTAATCCATTACGATTTATGGAAATACATGTTTATACTCGAATGTACGGCAAACTAAAATACGATTTGAAGTATAAACAGGATTGGCCTATGGAAACTTCAACAGAGACGATAAGGTTTTTCTCAAAACAAAATGGGACAAACAATAAGACAAAGGTCATAATCTTGATATACAAAGGTAGGACATTACAGGACTTTTGATGGAAGAAGAAATAAAAAAAATGGGAGTGACAGGGATTTGAACCAGGGGACCTCACACATGCGAAGCAGTGCGCTCTACCACTGAGCTACAACCCTTCACACAACAGCGATCTTACTGTAATTGTTATATTTGAGCTGTCCTTCATGTGAAAAATTAAAGATATTTAGCAATGGAATCCCAAGTTGCATTCTTGTGTTGCATACCAAATAAGAAAAAAGAGAAAATAGGAAAAACAACTGGGGCAAGTGAAAAATTAAGTGTTATGTTCAAAACAAAGCCACCCAAATAAAAGGTATGGCCAAAAAAATGCTTTTTAAAAAGACCCGACCCTGACAATCGGCAATAATGTAACATGGGTTAGGACTAGGTGCAGCTTCACCGCCAACAGAGCTCAAGCAGTTATTGTGTCACTTGCGCTCACTTAATCATAAGCGTGGTACTTTTTTTTCAAAACATACTGTACAAATTCAATTTTTTCTCTTGTTCCACTTTTTTCCACAGGGATTGACTTTTCTTTTAATGTACGGGCGCTTAAAGTTGAAATATAATCAAAATATTGGAATAATGGCGGCCATCTTAGATCTGACAGCAATGTTGGTTTTAATGTATAAAATTGCAAAATACACTTTTAAGTGTATTATAAAGTCATTGGTGTTATTTCTAAATCATATTTGGTTGATATTGAAGTAGATTTTAACTTTGAAATGATGTTTATGAGTCTTAAACAGTTACAGTATAATCAAAATATAGTGAAATGGCGGCCATTTTGAAATTAGCTGGTGACCCCCCCCCCCACTTTGCGCATGAAAAAAGGAGCAAATGGCAAATACCTTTTTTTGCTTCTCTGAGGTCTATTCTACAACATATCAACATTTTTACTGACTGCAGCAAAAAAGCCGCTCCCGCATTTTTGCTCATGCAGACTATAATTCACGCTGGTTAGTTCGCGCCTTAATCTTTACATTACTTGCTCCCCGCGTGCATCATACGAGTTTTGCAAAGTCAAAGGTTCTGCTATAATCATGCATACAGGCCTATACCTCTTTAATCTATATAGGTTAAATATATAAAATAATTTCATCTTCTTCTGAATTATCTGTATACAACCTAGGCTAAGTATATCTGATTGATCAGACAACAAATTATATTTGTTCTCCCCGGATACAATCTCTTATTGCTATTTTCGAGCGCACTTGCCCGATATTTTTTCTTATTTATCCCAGAAGCACTCTCCCCTTGCCCTAGAATTTTGTTGATTATTAAGTCCAGAGTATCGCAAAAAACTCAGGGGACACCAAATCCGCAAGGAAATTGTTTATCGCGAATTACAATCTATTTTATTGTAAAACACGTAGGATAGAATATCAGGCATATCAATAGAATATTGGATTTATACTTAGGATAAGTTCAAAGCTTTCTTAAAAGTTATGATCAATTTCTGAAAAATAATCATTCCTATCCGAAATACTACAAAAAGTAAACAACTTCTCTTCGCTCGACAAAGTTTGCTTAGATTGGAATGGTAGTATTTAGAAATTTACAATCAAGCCTTCAGTCTTCCAACCTGCAACAAAACTTTTGAACAGAATTTCGAGAGCTTTTCTGCTAACTGTACATGATAAGATCTTTTTGACTGGAGTGTTTTTTCAAGATATATGGAGATAAAAGTGCTGAAATATTCATTGGGGATTACACTTTAAGAACATCGTATAGTTTTGTCTAGCACCTTATAGCACCATTATTCTACTTTGGAATTTGAAATGTCAACTTGACTTTTTGTTACTAAGTGTTTTTGATCATAAGCTACTTTGCTGTTTTTGTATTATAAGAGCCAATATACTTTTCAACAGAGTTTGAGTAGAGTACACCGGTAATAAAACCAAATCTTTGTAACTGTAGATTATCCAAGCGATTTATCGGGAAACATGCTAGATTTATATACAATAACAAGAAGTTAGTTCCTTAGTCCCGGTAAACGTTTCATATAGAAGTCTCAAGTATGCAAATGAGGTATTACAATTGATTCCGTCATGCGTTGTGCAATAGTGCTTGACGGAATAAATGGCAATACCCCATTTGCATACTTGGAACTTCTATGAAACTTCTACCCTTTAAGGTTAGTCTAACGAGGGTCATCCGTTGTTAGTCAGTAATATAGAAAGGCTAGTTGAAACAGTTATTTTAGTTCGTTTCTCAGTGCGTCAGTTTAGTCAATGAATGAGTCAATGAGTGATTCAGTCAATTGGTGATTCAGTCTGAGTTAATGAAATAGTGAAAAGAGTGAAATTGAACAAAATAAGGAAGTGATTCAGTCAATGAATGAGTGAGTGCTTCAGTCAGTCAATGAATGAATCAGTGAGTGATTCATTCATTTAGTCTGTGAGTGAATTGGCGGATGAGCTAATATGAGTTGATCAATTAATAAACTTGTAAGTGAGTCAGTCAATGAATGAGAGTGGATCAATTGTGAGTGATTCAGTCAATGTGTGACTCTTATAGTGACTGTGTGAGTCAGTCGGTCCGTGAGTCAATTGAGTCAGTAAGTCAATGAGTGAATGAGTCAATTGATAAGTCAGTCAGTGAATGAGTTAGTCGGTGAGTCCTACATTCAGTTAGTTGATTGATGAGAGTCAACGCCCTACTTTGTTCTCAAACAATTTACACTGTTCCGTGTTGAAAGCATTAAGATATCAACTTAGCATATCAAAGTGTTATATTATATCATGCTTTCAAATACTTTGTCTTTTTCCTAATAAGGTGTTTTATTTCAGTCAAAAGTACACGGCCGACAAAATATCCTAAAGACTTGTTTTCAAGTAAGTTGAATGAAATTTTACAGCATATCTTTCTCTTTGCATGTTGCATAAATTACATAAAACAAGCAGTACAAGTAAATAGTAACAGAAGTAAATGGATATTACACCCAAACCAATTGGCATCTAAATTGTAATACCGACACTTCTATTCTATCATCGTATTGACTTAGCCACCTCCGCTCCGTTGCTTCTTCGTAATTTATTTGAATTGCCATCAGAAAAAGAAGAAAACTGCCCACATTTGTGGTTTTTATTCGTTTGGTTATTTGTTCTTTATTTAACTTAGTGAATGGGTCAATTGGACATGATGTTTAAATATTTTTTTCAGTAAGGCTTAGGGTGTTTGCAGACAAAATCAGGCATAAACACCTTTACCAAAATACACTCAGAAAAATAATTTGTTGAATTTACTTTAAAAATTGCGGAGGCATCAACATTATGAAGATGGTCAAACACCTATATTTTACACGCGTTCCATGGATGGAGCGTCGCAAGAATTTTAGGTAGGCCGCAAAGAGGGAGAGGGAGATGAAAAAGTAACATTCATGAGTACAAAATAGATCAGTACATTGTAAAAAACAGTGTCGGAATAAGCCCTTCCGAGTTCATAAATCGCAGATACGCAGGTCGGTCGGTGCGGTGGGGTGGTCAAGTTGGAATTGGCTTTCAGTTCAGGATGAGTATCGAAAAGTGCATGATGCAGGTCTACAGCAGACGAACTCGTACCGCTCTTCTGGAGTGAATAACTCGCATTTGACCAAAGATTTACAACTGGAAAATATACAGCATTACTATAATTCTCGGCGCAAGCTTGAAAGTGGTTCTTCACCATCACAGTGGACATAGCAGTGTGCATTGCAGGGACAATCATCTACCCATGAAGGCACGCCATTCAAGTTATACAGGAATCGCCGCGCACGGAAGTGGGTTTATACTTTACAGCCAACCAAAAAGTCGGACATGCGTAGTAGAATTGAGAAAGGGCTTGATTGAACACTTTTGGTGTCACTTTGAAACCCTTTTCTAAATGGTAAAAGCTTTTGAATGAAAGCTTAAGTTATGGAATTCAATTAAAACGTTTACACGTGACTACCAAAGAGAACGTTTAATTCATAACGCGTGTTTTCAGTGAGTGTTCTTTAAAATCTCGAAATGACTTTGATAAAAGAACGTAACAAAACGAATTAAAGTAAAAATCTCGTGAATCTAGCCAATCTTTCTTTCTCTACGGTACCCTAGTTGAACAAACATTTCTTCTTCAACTTCAGTCTTCGATTGAATCAGCCTCACCCTGTACTTCTGTTTTAAACAATATCCATATATGTAATGTAAGTATGCTGGCCCTTATTCCATGGCTACTATTGCGAGTAAACCCCGTGACAAGTAGGCTCTTAAAACGCACGCATGGCTACCTCAAGTGTTTGTGGGTTGCGTGAGATCAGACAGGATGTCAACCTTGTGCACATTTGACATGTTTGAAGATGTGACTTCTATGCAAATAGATTGACCTCATGTTATTATGTGACTGACAGAATATGAAATATATATCAAATAAATGACATCTGTCACAGAATTGTTTACGTTTACGAGATGAATCGTGTAAAATATCTTTGTGTAGTGATGTGATTAGTCATCAGATTGCAAATAATATTTTAATCTGAATGACAGATTTATGGCACTTCATGTCTGTTATGAAGGGCAGATCACAAACTGTAGCTTTCCCCGTGGTTCAGGCACGATTTTTTTTCTCACTAATTTTGTATTTCCCTGGAAATAAAATATGATGAATTTTTGTATAAGTGTTTTTAGTTTATATATGGTCAAAACTTTATTTATAGATTCGAACCCAAGCACGAGTACTCAAAACTGTTGATTTCAATTTTGCTCAATGCTGATTGATTAAAAAAAACAATTCTTTCTGTTAACTATTAGTCAAAGATGAGTAAGTCTTACGCAAAGCGGAATATATTTCACCCTATATATGGCGTAAGGTTTACACAACTTTGACTCAAAAACGAGTTGTTCCCTTTTTAATCAACATTGGGTAAAATATTTTAGAGTTCAAACTTAATGTTAACCTTAACAATGATCCCTTTGTCTAAAACCTAAACCTTAACCCTAAACACCAATCCCAATTCTATAATCCAAGCCTTATACTCTAAACCTTAACTCCAAATCAACCCTACCCGTAACCCTAATCCTAATTCTAAACCCTAATCCATAGCTCAAACTTTAATTTCTAAATCTCGAACCATAATCATAATACTGTCCTTAAACCGTTGGAACATTTAGTCTGTGCTACAGACCGTTTGCTGTCAGCTAAGGGACCACACTGGTTGCAAATCTCTTTCGAGTTTACCCCTCCCCCACGGAGACAAAAAATTTTGGCACAATATTAGCCTTCCCACCGACGTTGAGGCATAGAAGGATTGCCAGATAGGAATGGGCAACACGTACAAGGACAACGATGGTCATTTGCTAAAAGCAAAAACAAAACAAATCTTTGTCTGGAAGGAAAACCAACATGAACGTTACCAGAGTCGCTTTTGTATATGTCTTCCTCATTTTCGGTTTCTGATGCTGTAAGGCAAATCGTTCTTGAAATTGGTTCACAGCGCTTTAGCAATTTTAAAGGTCTAGTCTCACGCACAAATGAATTCTAGAAAATTAAATCATTAAACAATTAACTGAAAAGATCATTGGATTTGGGTTTTTGCTATTCGCCATTACCTAGATCCTAACACACATAAAACTTCCGTGTGAGGTGGTAATTGTTCATAACTGGTATATTGGCAAGGTAGATGTAGAAAAAATGTGAATGAATGCATGGTACTCAGGTGTGGGACACCAAAACATTTCTTCATGTATAGAATTGTCCAAGGCATCCAACTTCTCAAGGGGATGAAAGGAGGATTCTGGGCATTCGCTATCGGATACTCAACTTAAAAAAAATGAGACCAGGGAAAAAAGTAAATAAACTACTATTGCGAGGGAGAGGACTGTTTGTAAGACTAACTAAACTCTCATTCCAATGAAAAAGGGAATCAGAAGGATGCAAAACACGTTTGTCGGGTCGTGTTCAGAAAATTGGCAAGACATGTGGAAGACCGCTCCTTGATCAGTGGGGGCAGTTATTTGATTATCTTGCTTTGGAAAAAAAAAAAAAAAAAAAAGCTTGCTGCCATCTTATAATGTGGTAAGGCAACTCCTGACGTGTGCAAAGTTTGTGCGAATCACGAGACCCTTCATCATGTTCTTAACAAATGCCGAAGGTCATGCAGAACAAGTTGTTACATATGAATACACAATATGTTATTTAAAAACTGGGTTTACTAAAGGCGGATAATTGCCTACAAAGATTTTTGAATACTAACACTGATTCTTATCCTCACTATAGACATTTCCTATACTGAATATATGTTTTATCACTCTTCTTACAGCCAGTGTCTTATTTTGGAAAACCTAAAAATTGGACATGGCATTTCTTGAGCTTTTGTCGCCTTGAATTGACATTGACAAAGTTCACACTTATACGGAGTCGTTGTTTTCTGATATGAAAAAATTTTGGTGATGAGGTCTGCCAGTGATTCTTGGATTGTAACGCGCTTGGTAATTCATTAAATTAAAGAAATCTTAAGACGTGCATAAGCCTATATATAGTATTTAAAAAAATTCAGGGGATTAACCTATGACTAAGCTAACATTATTTCAGTTATGTTTAGCATAGTTCATAAAAATGAGCCTTCATTCATTACTCCAGTTTTTTCTTAATTTCTAATTTTGTGCAAAAAAGATTTCTATGCATAATCCACGCGTGTGACGCAGCCAATTCTTTGTCACCGCTGTATAATTTCTGCCCATGCAGAAGTCTTGCGCGTTGCAAGTCTACCTCTGGAAACAGATCTAGATTTAATGACTTTAATGTAAAGCATATAGCCCTCTTTATTTGAATAATGAATAAAGAATATTCTTTTTTTAATCTGATTCTGATTCTTCTTCTGTCCCTTTTCTTATTTTATTAATCACCATTATTCACTAAAATCGAGCTTTTGGCATAAATCTGTTCGGTATTATGGTTCTCTGATGTGCTGAGCGCCTTTCCTGGCAGCCCACAGCGCCTTGATCACGTTTCGTGGTTTTATGTCGCGCGCGTTAACAATACAAATTATTATTAATTTTATTATTCTAATGAAACTGAAAACTATGACTTTTTTCTAAAAGGTAGCATTCCGAATTATCATTTCCTACCGACTAAAACACAAAGCCACTGAATTACTCAATTATCTTAGTTTACCAATCAATAGTCAACGGATTGGAGTATACTTTCTTATAGGGTGATACTTAATTCATTATAGTTTAATCAATTTACACACATAAAAGGTGATCTCCCTCTCTCATGTCGCCTACAAAGTCGCCGGGAAAGTGTGCTAATTCCATTACATTAGAACCCCTCAAAGAAACTAAGTCACGCACGAGACAGGATAATATATTCCAGTAGACAATCAACCTTTTAGAATAAGGATTTATTATTAAGGATTCACTTCCGTACGGGGGACTCAAGGAAATTAAAAAAAGAATCGTTGTATTTGTACTTAATTGGACTTCTGGAATGACTACCTCAGCGTTTCTCAACCTCGTGGTCGAGGTCCCAATAGTAGTCGCGGGTTCATAAGAATGGAGTCTCTTTTTCTCTCCCTCTCCTTCTCTTTTTTCTCACTGTAGATGTAGCCAATAAACCTTTCCGAATAAGAGTTATTTATTAAGGATTCAATGCCGTACTGGGAAAATCAGAGAAGAAGAAGAGAAGTTAAACATCTTGTATTTGTACTTAATTGGACTTCTGGATTGACTACATCAGCGTTTCCCACCTGGTGGTCGAGGTCCCAATAGTAGTCGTGGGCTCATAAGATAGGTCTCTTTTTCTCTCCCTCTCTTATCTTTTTTCTTATCTTTGATGAAGTATTCATTGGTCCGTCTTTCCTTATATTACTTTTCTCCCTTCGGCCATCGGCTCGTCTTCGCTCTCCATCTCTCTCTCTCCCCACTCTCTCTCTCGCTCAATCCGCTCGACCCCATTTCTTTAATGGAATCATTGAGGGTACTTTCCTTATTGACCGGAATATAGGGGCTTAGGTTTCAGTTTTAATTTCCAAATAATTAGTCATAAGACTATCAAAACTGAGTAAAAGCTGATTAATCCAAGTCTAGTTTCTTAAGATAATACCTTGGATTTCTTATAATAGAGTCATTACAAAAGGGAATCAATTTTTAAACCGAGATTCTGTTTGATCAAAAGGAAACCCCAAATTCGCGCATTGTACATAATGAGATCACAATGCATTCTTAAGATATCCGCTACTGTTCAGACACACTATGATAGCTGCTTCGCCGCCAGTTATATGTTATCGGCGGTTAAAAACTGCTCGAGACCAGTACTCAACAGTTTCTGAAGCACATGTATATACGAGGAAAATATCGCACTTAATGATCCAGTCAAATTGTCGTATTGAATACTGGTAAACCCGTGGGTCCAGCAGGCAGACTATGACTAGCTTTTTTTAGAATGAGAAGGTGGGGAACTTTAATTCTTTCCAGACGAGAGGGGAGCATTGGGGGGGGGTGGGGGGAAGGAACCACTGTGCCGGTGGATTTTTTTACCAAAACTCTGTTCAGTGATGGAGTACACCAACACGACCACAGGACAGGAAAAAATAAAATCGGTGGTACCGATTCAAAATTTGGCTTCATAGTGGGAGGAGAACATAAAGATTTATATTGCTGAAAAAAAATTAAAAAAAAAGTTCCTCTCAGTACGATTTAAGGGCCAAAACAAATTTTGAATATGCGACAGCAAATGCTTAATTATGATAATTAGCATAATAACGCATGGCCGATTGCATTTGTTCCCACCTAAACATGCGCAACTGATATATATTTAAGCATACATACAAATCTTGGGCAAAAGTCATTACCGACTTAAAAATGGTCGTACGAAAAAAACAAAATGTTGGTCCACGTGGACCCATCCCCTATACAATTAAGTGTTAATCGGAAAGCATATTAGTGCCAAAAATACTTTTGCGATTAGTCGCAAACTTTTGCAAATATTCGCAATACTTTTGCGATTATTCGCAAAACTTTTGCGTTTATTCGCAAAACTTTTGCGATTATTCGCAAAACTTTTGTGATTATTCGCAATTCTTTTGCAAATATTCGCAATACTTTTGCAAATATTCGCAATACTTTTGCGATTATTCGCAAAACTTTTGCGTTTATTCGCAAAACTATTGCGATTATTCGCAAAACTTTTGCGATTATTCGCAAAACTTTCGCGAATATTATAAATAATTTTGCGAATATTTAGCAGTATAACAGTCCGGGTTGTAAATATCACCACATATTCCGTAATCTTCAAGACGATAGCAGACAACAGCTTCTTAGCTCTTGTTGGAGCAAAATATAATAAATTCTGGAATACTGCTCTGATCTACGAACTATGCAGATCAAAGCTATACAGGATTTTGATGGAAGATATACAAATATTTGAAGTTGCCGGGGATTGAACCCGGGACCTTACACATGCGAAGCGTGCGCTCTACCACTGAGCTACAGCCCCTTCACACATTCATATCTTACTGTAATTTGTATAATTTTGAGCTCTCCTTCATTTGTAAATTAAACGGACGCCTCAAATTGTGTTCTGTTACTTTAAATTTATATATTGGAACTATTTTCCAACAGCATCCATATTTTTTTTGTTTTAAGAGTCCTGTATCCAAAAACACTTTGAAAAAAGTAACAAACGTAAAGTTATTCCTGGCCTTAGTCGACTGACTATTTAATTTTGAACACTAGGACGCCCCAAGGGTTCCCAAACTGTTACAACTGACCACCAATTATGTGTTCAAATATGCGTCCATATTGTGTCAATTTGTTAACACTAGTGTTCAAATTATTTTTTTTTGTCGTTTCTTTAATACCGACATTGGTCAAAGCGGATGAAATTAGACAACATACATACGCAAGGGAACCTTGTGGAAATGTACTCACCACGCCCCAGAATTTCACATTATTTATGTGAAAAATCGATCGATCGATTGATGATTGATTAGCCGATTAACCAATCGTTTGATTGATTGTTTGTTTCAAAGGTTGACGGTGAATTGAACGTTGTTTGCTTTTTTAAAGATTAATGCTCTGTGTCCTGTCTTGTTTGTAAGCTATATACGAGTCTTGCTTTATTTATTTTCAACTTTTGTCTCTTGTCCCCTATTAAAACATTGTTTTAAAACGCTTGATTTAAGATTCAAGTCAATTGCCTTATCAAAAGGTGTTATTAGAAATGCCATATTGAATCCCAATAAATTGTCTGTTCATTAAATCTGTAAAGAAGAAATAAAAAGATCACTCACTTTGCCTAAAAAAAGCGGAGTAAAAAATATCCACCTTTTTCACAAATTTATCTCCCTGAAATTCACTTTTCCCTCACCACACTCCCTTTTTACCACACTCCCACTGTCTATACAGTACTTTTACTTACATACGGTGGTACGCTTCAACATCAAGTAGGCAGTTACTGCGTCACTTAATTATAAGAGTGGTACTTTTTTCAAAACATACTATACAAATTCACATTTTCTACTATATATTCAAGCTCCACAGGGTATTTTACTTTTCTTTTAATGCACGGGCACTTGATAAGTGCTGGCATTTTTTACGTAAAATGTCAACAACTCTTCGCAACCCCTTTCAATTCAATAGTTCGATGAGTTGGTGGAATTAAGTCTTCTATATTTCCATCGAAATAAATGGTTAGTTTCAACGTTTTTAAAGAACACGATTCATCATAATCTAAGTCAATCAGCAAATACTGTTTAAATAAATTTCTACAGGACTTCGGTTGGAAAGAATACAAAAATGGAGTTGCAGGGGATTGAACGCGGGACCTCACACATGCAAAGCGTGGCGTCGCTAACCACTGGGCCTACAACCCCTTCACACCCTTCTATCTGTACTGTAATATTGTATAATTTTTAGCTGTCCTTCATATGTTACATTAAAGGTATTTAGCCAATTGAACCCAAATTTACTGCAGGAAGGCTTGATGGAGGAATACAAAAACTGGTCGCTTTGCCGGGGATTGAACCCGGGACCTCACACATGCGAAGCGTCGCTCTACCACGATCTCAACCCCGTCACCCCTTCTATCTACTTGTAATTTGTATATTTTTGAGATCGTCCGAAAGGTCCGTCGAAAGGTTCGTGTGTTTCAAATAATTAACACCTACCACTATAACGCCCTTTAACGCCCTCATGTGTTCCCAACCTACCACCAATTAGTGTTCAAATATGCGTCCATATTGTGTTGGATTTTGTTTAACACCATGGTTCAAATTAAATTAATTATTTTTGTCGTTTCTTTAATACCGACATTGTCACAGCGATGAAATTAGACACATACATCGCAAGGGAACCTTTGTAAAAATGTACTCAGCACGCCCCAGATTTTCACCTATTATGTGAAATCCCCTACTGAATCTCTGATTTAGCAATCATCGATTTGATGATTGATAGCCGATTAACCAATCGTTTGCGAGAAACGTGTTTTTTTAAAGGTTTTCCTGTGGTCCTGTCTTCTTCGAAAAGCTATATCCGCATTGTGCTGTTATTTATTTTCAAAACTTTGTCTCTTTGTCCCATTTTAAAACATCGTGCAAACGCGTGATTTAAGATTCAACTCCATTGCCTTATAAAAAGGTGTTATTAGAAATGCTATATCCAATCCCAATAAACTGTCTGTTCATTAAATCTGCAATGAAGGAATAAAAAGATCAACCACTTTGCCTATAAAACCGGGGTAAAAAATATCCACCTTTTTCACAAATTTCTCTTCCTGAAATTCACTTTTCCCTCACCACACTCCCTTTTTACCACACACACTGTCTATACAGTACTTTTTAATTACGGTGGTACACTTCAGCGTCAAGTGGCCAGTTATTGCGTCACTTGCGCTAATCTTAATTATAAGCGCAGTACTTTTTTTTTTAAATATACTATACAAATTCACTTTTTTCTACTATATATTCAAGCTCCACAGGGCATTTTACTTTTCTGTTAATGTACGGGCACTTGATAAGTGCTGGCATTTTTTACGTAAAATGTCAACAACCCTTCGCAACCCCTTTCAAGTGCTATAGTTATCGATGAGTTGGGTGGAATTAAGTTCGTCTATATTCCATCGATAACATATATGGTTAGGTTCAACGTTTTTAAAGGAACACCGATTCATCATATCTAAGGTAAATCAATGCAAATACTGTTTAAATTTCCACCACATTTATGCAGGGAAGTAGGAATTCTCTCTCTCCCTGTTAAGTTGAATTTACGATCACTCACCTTGTTCTATTTTTTCCAATGAAGTACTTTGTAACTGTTTTAATTAAAATCAATACATTATTGATCTTCTGTTTGTTTATTTTGGCATTATAATATTAATTCTTTCAACGTTAATGTACAGTTTATAACACATCAGTGGTTTTAAGCAGAGATAAAACAGAGACAAAACTGGTAGTCTTTATACACATGATACAGGTATGAAAAACTAGTCCCATAAGTTTCAGTGGGAAACCACAACAAGGATACCCAATATTATACAGAGGGATGAGTAAAAACAGCAAAGATAAGAATAAAATGCTCATCCCAGTTTGCATAGCAGGAAGAAATTAACACCACAAAACGAACAATACGACGTTTCGGCAGGATAAACCTGCCTTTATACAGTTTAAAACACTTAGGATCAATAAGATTTTTGCATTTCTGTAACAAAGTATAGCTATCTTAACATACCTTGCAAATAATAATTAAGTCGAAAAGCAACCTTTTAAGGACAGAATTAGATATTTCAGTCATTATTTTCCGTACGGACACTTACTACAACACATAATTAATGGAGATTCATATCTTTGAACACTCCTGTTTTCTTCCTTTTCTGTAAATCTTTCAGTTGCAAAAATAACTTATGTAAATACTGACTTGTCCTTCAATTTTAAGCTATTCATGCAAATTTAAAATATTTTGACTTTTTTGAGTGAATCACTGAGAGTGGTTTTAAGTGATGCTTAGAAGTCCCAAAAGGTGAAATGTAATCAAATATTGGAATAATGGCGGCCATCTTGGATCTGACAGTCATGTTGGATATCTTTTATTTCCGAAAGTGTATTATAAAGTCATTGGTGTTATTTCTAAGTCACATTTGGTTGAATTGAAGTAAATTTTAATTTTAAAATGTTTAAGAGTTTTAAAAGTTGCAGTATAATCTAATAAAAATATGCGGGAAATGGCAATTTAAAATGTGGCAAATACTTTTTTGGTTCTCTGAGCTCTATTCTACAACATATCAAAATTTTACTGACTCTAGCCAAAACAACTGCACCCACATTTTTGCTCATGCAGACTATAATTCACGCTGGTTAGTTCGTGCCTTAATCTTTACATTACTTGCTCCCCGCGTGCATCATTTGAGTTTTACAAAGTCAAAGGTTCTTCTAGAATCATGCATACAGGCCTACCTCCTTAATCTATATAGGTTAAATATATAAAATAATTTCATCTTCTTCTGAATTATCTGTATACAACCTAGGCTAAGTATATCTGATTGATCAGACAACAGGAAGTCACGCTATTATATTTATTCTCCCAGGATACAATCTCTTTATAGCTATTTTCGAGCGCACTTGCCCGATATTTTTTCTTATTTATCCCTTAAGCACTCTCCCCTTGCTCTAGAATTTTGTTGATTGTTAAGTCCAGAGTATCGCAAAAAACTCAGGGGGCACCAAATCCGCAAGGAAATTGTTTATCGCGAATTACAATCTATTTTATTGTAAAACGTGTAGGATAGAATATCGGGCATATCAATAGAATATTGGATTTATACTTTATGATAAGTTAAGTTTTCTTAAAAGTTACGACCAATTTCTGCAAAATAATCATTCTTATTCGAAATACTTCAAAAAGTAAATAACTTCTCCTCGACAAAGTTGGCTTAGATTGGCATGGTAGTATTTAGAAATTTACAATCAAGCCTTCAGTCTTCCAACCTGCAACGAAAATTTTGATCAGAATTTGAAGAGCTTGCTGCTAACTGCACATGATAAGATCATTTTGACTGGAGTGTTTTTTCAAGATATATGGAGATAAAAATGCTGAAATATTCATTGGGGATTACACTTCTAAGAACATCGTAGTTTTGTCTCTAAGTACCTTCGCATTATTCTACTTTGGAATTTGAAATGTCAACTTGACTTTTTGTTACTAAGTGTTTCTGATCATAAGCTACTCTGCTGTTTTTATATTATAAGCGCTAATATACTTTTCAACAGAGTTTAAGTAGAGTACACCGGTAATAAAATATTAGTAGAAGTGCATTACCAAATTTTTGTAATTGTAGATTATCCAAGCGATTTATCGGGAAACATGCTAGATTTATATACAATAACAAGAAGTTAGTTCCTTAGTCCATCCTTGAACGGTAAACGTTTCATATAGAAGTCTCAAGTATACAAATGAGGTATTACAATTGATTCCGTCACGCGTTGTGCAGTAGCGCTTGACGGAATAAATGGCAATACCCCATTTGCATACTTGTGATTTCTATATGAAACCTCTACCCTTTAAGGTTAGTCTAACATGGGTCATCCGTTATTAAGTTAGAAGTTGTTAGTCAGTAATATAGGAAGGCTATAGTTAAAACAGTTATTTTAGTTCGTTCGTTTCTGAGTCAGTCAATGAGTGATTTAGTCAATTGGTGATTCAGTCTGCAATAGTGAAATGGAACAAAATAAAGAAGTGAGCCAGTCAATGAATAAGTGAATAATTCTGTCAGTCAATGAGTGAATCAATCATCAGTCAATCAGTGAGTGATTCATTCATTTAGTCTGTGAGTGAATTGTTGGTATGGTGGATGAGCTAATGTGAGTTGATCAATGAATAAACTTGTTAGTCAATGAGTGAGTGGATCAATGTGTGAGTGATTCAGTCAATGTGTGACTCTTATAGTGACTGTGTGAGTCAGTCGGTCCATGAGTCAATTGAGTCAGTAAGTCAATGAGTCAATTGATAAGTCTATCAGTGAATGAGTTAGTCGGTGAGTCCTACATTCAGTTAGTTGGTTGATGAGAGTCAACGCCTTACTTTATTCTCAAACAATTTACACTGTTGATGAAAAATTTCACGTTCCCCCTCTCTCTTACAAAAAAAATGTTCGGGTTCCCCCCTCAAATCCTCCACCCCCCGGCGTAAATAATGACCCCTCCCTTAGTTGGTTGATGAGAGTCAACGCCCAACTTTGTTCTCAAACAATTTGCACTGTTCCGTGTTGAAAGCATTAAGATATCAACTTAGCATATCAGAGTGTTATATTATATCATGCTTTCAAATACTGTGTCTTTTCCTAATAAGGTGTTTTATTTCAGTCAAAAGTACACGGCCGAAAAAATATCCTAAAGACTTGTTTTCAAGTAAGTTGAATGAAATTTTATAGCATATCTTTCTCTTTGCATGTGGCATAAATTACATAAAACAAGTAGCAGAAGCAAACAGTAACAGAAGCAAATGGATATTACACCCAAACCAATTGACATCCACATTTGAATTCGGACACTTCTATTCTATTATTGTATTGACTTAGCCTCCTCCGCTCCGCTGCTTCTTCGTAATTTATTTGAATTGCCATCAGAAAAAGAAGAAAACTGCCAAAATTTGTGGTTTTTATTCGTTTGGTTATTTGTTCTTTATTTAACTTAGTGAATGGGTCAATTGGACACGATGTTTAAATAATCATGTTTTTTTTCAGTAAGGCCTAGGGTGTTTGCAGAAACCCTTTACCAACTACACTCAAAATATTTGTTGAATTTACTTAAAAACTGCGGAGGCATAACATATAAAGAAGGGTCAAACCACCTATATTTTACACGCATTCTATGGATGGAGCGTCGCAAGAATTTTAGGGAGGCGCAAGAGGGAGGGATCTGAAAAAGTAACATGCATGTACAATAGATCAGTATACTTGTATGCCTAAAAACAGTGTAGGAATTGATACTTTTTGTATCAATTTGTAAAGACCGTTTTTCTAATGCAAAAAGCGTTAAGTTTGAAAGCTCAAGTTTACAATTCAATTAAACGTTTACAACAGTACTACCAAAGATGTTTTAATTCCATAAAGCGTTTTTTCCAATTTTCTTTAAGCCACTATCAGTCATGTTTTTCCAATCCCACTGCCCATTTTGTCTCTAATTGCGAGATTAAGTGATATCAACAACTTATAGACATTCTTTGTGAAAAACAGACACTAAAGCATTCACTCGCATGAATGATCCACGCGGGACAATACTTGATGAGACCGTTGCAATACATTAGTTTAATCCAGTCACTGTTGAGATGAAACCAATGTGATTTATGTCAACTTCATCAAAATCATTTCCTTAGACCACTTTCCATGTTGTTACTTAAGGAGATGCTTCAACTCTGTCCGAGCCCAATTAACCTGATCTTAACAAGTCCTATCCGCACTGGTGTTTTTTTCCCACTAAGCTCCGGGAAGCTGCCGAGACACCCATTCTCAAAAAGCCTTCCCTAGACAAGAGGTGCTCAAAAACTATCGCCCTGTGTCAATATTAGCTGCGTGTCTAAGTTCATTGAGAAAATAGTGAGTGCCCAGATGAAGGATCATCTTGTCTCATATGACTTAAATGAGAAGTTTCAGTCAGTCTTACAAAACGACACAGCACTGAAACGGAACTTCTGCGTGTCAAGATTGATATCATGAATGCATCAACAGTAATGCAAGTTCCAGCTATCGTGCTGCTAGATCTTTCTGCAATTTTGATACTGTTGAGCATGCCATTCTTTTGTAATGTTCGTGATCTTTCAAAATTTCACTACCTGCCTTACAGTGGATTCGGTCCTACCTGCAGAACCGCTCTTTTCGTGTTCGCATTGGGGATGCACTGTCAAACAGCATCATCTCCTTTAGGTCTTCCTCAGGGTTCTGTGGTCGGGCCCCTCTTTTTCATAATGTACCTACTGTATCGCATCATCTCCGAAGTACAATATTGCTTACCACATTTATGCTGCTGATGTCAGCTCTATTTGACATTGATCCTAAGATTGATGTGATGCCAAAAGGGCTGTCAAATACTCATTCTTTGTATTGTGAAATCGTGAGTGGATGCACGTAACAAACTCAATTGAATTGATGAAAAGACAGATTTTTCATCGCAGGTTCTCCTATTAACAAGTCGCCTCAAAGATATTACATCCGGGTCGGGACAGTGGATGGTCCCCAGTCCTCGGCCATTAGAAACTTGGTGTCGTGTTTGATCAGCGTCTATGACTGCACTGATGAACATGGAAAGGTCATCATTAAGTATGTTCACTTCCAACCTTCGCCATTATACATTTCATTTCATTTTATTGCCAGATTAAACATTTACATAACAAAAAAATTACAAGTACCGAATTGCACGATCAAATAGAAAACATCACAGAAGGAGGGAGGATGGTCAAACACTTGTATATAAAACACTCATAAAAGTATTGCTATAACTTGTATAAAGAAACATTATGATCATATAAGGATGGTCACAATGCATCTCTTACCACAACTACAATAACTAAAAAAAAATAGGACAGAGTGCACCCGGCAGGGAGGACCAAACAGCGTAATAAAAATAACTTTCAACGTGGCCATCCTATAAGTGCACTCAAAAACAGCAACAAGCTTAAGGGTTAGACACGTAGAGGGAAGAAATGTACTGGGCCAATGCAACTTTGATCCTAAGCAATTAACCACACACAAAAGTATCAACATCTACTCACACCCCTTATAACACAAACTACATCCACCAACCCATCCACTCACACTCAAAACACACTTTACACACAAAAGAAATATCAAACACGTATTCCCATGTACACACAGAGCTGACTCAAACTGATATAGTAACTAATACCCACACAGATGCACACACGAAAATGCACGCACTGAAACCGGTCTAAAAGAAAGGATGAAATCCAATGCCAAAGTGGCCCGCAGATGCCATATTGGTGAAGTTTAGACAGGAGAATTGGGTGACTAACTTTATCAAAAGCCTTGCTCCAGTCCAGAAAGATGACATCAACATCAGGTGGGGAACGTTCATCAAGGATTTGAGCCCAGTGGTGGTAAACTTTTGCCAAGAGAGTTGTACATGAGCGGCCAGATATAAAAACCATGCTGTTGAGGAGATATAAGCCCGTGGGTATACATGTAATCAACAATGTTTCTTGTAACAGCACGCTCAAGCAGTTACCTACAACTGAGCACAAAGATATTGGTCTGTCATTTTTTACGCTACAAACATCACCAGATTTGTGTATGAGCACAACATTGGCCCTTTTCCAGTCGTCTGGAATGGCACCTTCTTTGAGAGAAATGTTAAACAATAAGGCAAGTGGCAAAGCAACTGGAGCAGCTGTACGCTTTAACATAGTTGAGGTAATGCCATCAGGACCTGGTGCTTTCCCCTGTTTCAAAGATTTAATCAATTTAAAAACCTCACTGGAGTTGGTGGAAACACACATCAAAGAAGGAAAATCATGATTACCATTACACCAAGTGTCTAAACACTCTCCGTCATCAGAAGTAGTAAAATTGGATGAAAAAAATCATTGAATGAATTTGCGATGACAGTGGGGTCAGTAATAACAGAATCATTAATTTTAAATGAGGTAGCAGTAGGTTTAGCTATTGAAGCACGGACAAAGGACCAACATTTTTTGCCATGATTTGAATTGTCTGCTGCGATATCAATGAGATAGGAGTGATATGCTTTTTTGATGAGTGTTTTCAAGCGATTCCTGCATTTCTTGTAATTGATCCATTTATCACCATTATTGGGAGCCTTGCGGCTAGCCCTGTAAAGCTTTTGTTTTCTCTTGGCAAGTTTTATAATTTCATCTGTAATCCAAGGCTTTTTGAATTGTCTTCTAGATCTCCTACTTGGAATAAACTTGTGGACGCATTCAAGACACCTATCTTTGAAAGCATGCCAAGCATCATTGATGTTTTTATCATTAAGGAGCTCATGCCAGTTGGTAGAATTGAGCTCTCTGTGAAGACCCTCAATGTCAGCCTTGGAATACAGAAGAAATGAGCCAGAAGGAAGCAGTTGCTTTGGGCTTGCAAGTTTGAGTTTAAAAGATATACCTGCATGATCACTACCAGAAATTCCACAATGGGGATTAACTTCAAAGATGGTACTAGGATTGTTCGTATACAAGTGATTGTTTGTATACAAGTGATCTATTAATGTACCATCAAGCTCACTGTCACCGGATCCGCCGCTTTATCACATTTGAGAGTTGTCATCATCTCGTCCGGTTACTGATTTTATCTCGCATTGACTATGCCAATTCACTTTTGTATGGAATGTCGGCCAGAGATCGGAGTAAACTTCAGATTTTGCAAAATAGAGCAGCCAGGCTGGTGTTCAGATCTGATAGAAGGACACCAGCCATACCACTCCTTAAAGAGCTCCATTGGCTACCAATTAGTGAGCGCGTTGTCTTTAAGCTTATGCTTCTTACTTACAAGGGCATTTCCGGACAATTGCCATCTTACTTGTCCGAATACCTCTCTTTGGATTTTCCTGGCAGGCCAGGATTGCGATCTGCAGATGACAAGACGCTCCTCACTGTTTCCCGCACAAAAAGGTCAGTGGGTGACAGGGCTTTCAGCAATGCGGCCCCTAGCCTATGGAACTCTTTGCCTATCTCTGTTCGCCACTCCAAGTCCATTGCTACTTTTAAGAAAGCTCTAAAATTTCATCTATTTCCTAAGAGTTGATCGTGTGCTTAAATTAGTTTTTTGTTATTGCCTCACATGATATTTAATTGTTCAGCTGTTTTCTTTTTTATTTTATAGTTTGATGTTAAGTACTTATCTCATGGTTCATCTTTTACAATACCTGTTGTATTACTATGTTTTAGGATAAATAGTAATTACTCTCTATTTTGTAAAGCGCTTTGACCTTGTTTTGAGAAGGCGCTATATCAAATGCCGTTTGTATGTGTATTTACTTGAAGCTGCCATATACGACTTTTCTAGACCTAAAAATGTCGGATCCCGACTTTTATTAATAACAAAGCAATAAAATCGTCACTGCTTGACAAATACAAGTGTTACGCTTAGCCACTTCCAGGGTCTTTAATATAACAATTTCCAATACAACATACAAAAAAATGGACTTCGATGAAAAATAGGGGGCTCCATTGTTTACATTTTGAACAAAAATAGCTGATTGTGGCTTTAAATCTCTTAACTGACCCGTTCATAAAGAACCGTAACCAAACGAATAACGTAAATCTCAGTGAATCTATCCAATGCTTCTTTCTCTAGGTCCCCATTGGACAACATTTTCTTCTTCCAACTCAGTCTTGTGATTTTACATCAGCGTCACCCTGTAACTCTGTGTTTAGACAATATCCATCTGTACATGTAAGTATGCTGGCCCTTATTCCATGGCTACTATTGCGAGTAAACCCCTGACAAGTAGGCTCTTAAAATGCACGCATGGCTACCTCAAGTGTTTGTGGGTTGCGTGAGCAACAGGATGTCAACCTTGTGCACATTTGACATGTGGAAAGATGTTACTTCCAGCAAAAGATTACCTCATGTTATTATGTTACGACAGAATATGAAATCTATTCAAATACTGACATCTGTCACGGAATTGTTTAAGTCTAAGAGATGACATCTTGTAAATATCTTGGTGTGTGATGGGATTAGTCATCAGATTTCATGAATATTTTTTAATCTGAATGACAGATTTGTGGCACTTCATTGTTTTTAATGAAGGCAGATCACAACTGTAATCTTTCCCGGTGGTGTTCAAAACGATTTTATGGTCACTAATATTGTATTTTAACCCTGGAAATAAGATCTGATGATTTTTGGTATGAGTGGTTTTGTTTATATATGGTCAAAACTTTATTTATAGATTCGACCTAAGCACTATGTTTCAAAACTGTTGATTTCAATTTTACTTAACGTGACAGGAAGAGATTTTTTATGATACGAATTCTCTCAAATTTCACTGGAATCTCGTTGTAGACCACCTACCGAGAACGGTTTCGAAGGTTATTGGACAAACAGTGCAAAAGCCAACCGCAAACCTTGTTTTTGTGAACTGCCTGCTATGTAATCGTTCCCATAGAAAACCATGCTTGGACTTTCTGTCGTGCAGGACAGAAAGTACTAAATCATCATCTTATTACATAAAGACGGCGTATTCAGCTTATTCACTCCAGGAACGTGTGATCTAATACATTGGTTAGCATTCCAAATATGTAAAACAACGGGAATCGTGAAAATTGGGGGCGCTTCTTCCTGGAAATCTCCTCATGTCTCTTTAAAGGCACTATCAGTGATTTGCTAAATCAACGAAAATCGAAAAAAAATCATTAAAATCAGATTTTTGCATGTTTGTAAGAAGTACAGGTATCCCAACAAACCCTGCAAATGATAGGACCAGAAGCAACCTAATAAGGACAAAATCAGAAATTTTAGTCATTACTGTCCGTACGGACACTATAGTACAACACGTGATTGAATGGAGATTCATATTTTTTTTAATCTATCAATTCTCCAGGTGGCAAAAAGAACTTATGAGAATTCTACAGACCTATCCTTCACCTTTTAGCGGAAATTTCAAATAGTTTGACTCTTTCGGAAAAATCACTGATAGTGTCTTTAATGCTGGTTGACTAAAAAAGGAACAAGAGAGACCATCCTTGTTCTACCTGGAGAACTAGTAGTTCAAATTTCAAAAACAATTTTCTTTCTGTTGAGTAAAATCTTAGTCAAAGATGAGTAAACCTAACGCAAAGCGGAGTATATTTCACCATATTGGGCGTACGGTTGACACAGCTTTGACTAAGATTTCGCTCAAAAAAGAGTGTTTCCCTTAATCAACATTGGATACATATTTTTTTTTCAAACTTAAAATTTAACCATAACCATAATCGCTTTGGCTAAAACATAAACCTTAACCCTAAACACCAATCCTAATTCTATAATCCAAACCTTAACTCCAAATCAACCCTATCCGTAACCCTAATCCTAATTCTAAACCCTAAACCATAACTCAAACTTTAATTTCTAAATCTCAAACCATAATCATAATACTGTCCTAAATCCGTTGGACCATTTAGTCTGTGCTACAGACCTTTTACCGTTTGCTGTCAGCTAAAGAAACCAAACTGGTTGCAAATCTCTTGCGAGTTTACCACTCCCCCACGGAGACAAAAAATATATTGGCACACATATTAACCTTCCACACGCCGTTGAGGCATAGACAGGATGCCAGATAGGAACAAAAGCACGTACAAGACAACGATGTTTCCTTTGCTAAAAGCAAAACAAAACACAACTTTGTTCTGGAAGGAAACAACATGAACTTTACAGAGTCTCTTTTTATGGCTTCTATTTTCAGTTTGTCTGATGCTAATTTAAGGCAATCATTCTTGAAATGTCACATAGCTTTTAGCCTCGGCAATTTTAAAGGTCTAGAAGAAAATTAAACTCATAAACAATTTAACTGAACAGAGCATTTGCTATTCGCCATTGCCTATATCCTAACCACACATAAAACTTTTCCGTGTAAGGTAATTTCATGTACTGGTACTATGGTCATTTGGCAATGTAGAAAAGAATGTGAATGAATGCATGGTACTCAGGTGTGGGACACCAAAACATTTTTCATGTATAGATTGGCCAAGGCGTCCAACTTCTCAAGGGTGAAAGGAGGATTCATGGGCAATCGCTATCTGGATACTCGACTTAAAAAATAGACCAGGAAAAAGTAAATAATTACTATTTGCGATACTGTTTTAAGACTGTAGATAATACTCGCATTCCACTGAAAAGGATCTAGAAGGATGCTAAACTACGTTGTAAGGATCGTGTTCAGAACATTTGGCACACACATGTGAAGACGCTCCTTGATCATGGTCAGTTATTTGATCCCCTTGCTTTGGGAAAAAATCTTGCTACCATCTTAAAATGGAGTAAGGCAACTGCTAAATTGTGCAAAGTTTGTGCGAATCACGAGACCCTTCATAATGTGCTTAACAAATGCAAGAAGTCATTAGAACAAGGTTGTTACACATGAACACACAATATGTTATTAAATCTGGGTTTACTAAAGACAATACTGCTCCAAAGATCTTGACTGGTAACGCTGATTCTTCATCCGTTGCTATACCATTCCTATACTGAATATACTGTTACCAATCTTATTCCAGACTTGTCTCTATTTTGGAAATACCTTTAAAAACTGGCAATTCTTGAGCTCACTGTAACCTTTGAATTTGACATTGACAAAGCTCGCAAATATATGCATCTTTTGTTTCCGACATTGAAAATTTTGGTTAGGAGGTCTGCCAAAGTTCTTTGGAGGCTTGTTCAAGGGGCTACATATCTCGCGCTTGATAATTCATGGATGCGTGTGACATTAGTTACTACTTTGTCACCACTGTATCTGTCCATAAGTCTTGCGCGTTGCATCTTCCACACCTGTACACAGATCTAGCTTTTATTTTGAATGATGAATCAAGTAATTATGAATATCGTTCTTTAATCTGATTCTGTTAACCTTTATTCTTGTTCCCTTATTTCATCAAATATACTTAATCATTTCCCATACTCACTAATTTATTGAATTGTCTGCTTGAATGAAACTGAATAACTCTGACTTTTTTCTAAAGGTCATCCGATCTCATATTTCCTACCGACTACAACACAAAGCCACTGAATGATGACTCAATTTCTTGAGTTTCAATCAATTAAGTCGCCAGTGAGTGTATACTTTCTTACGGGTGATACTAATTCATTATCGTTTATAAATTTTCCACAACATATCAAGGTGCTCTCCACTCTCATGTCGCCTACAAGTCGCCTGGAAAGTGTTCGTAAATCAATTACTTAAGAACTCCCCTCACGAACTAATATACGCACCGAGACGGATACATATTCCATGTAGACAATCAACCTTTTAGAATAAGATTGATTATTAAGGATTCACTGCCGTACTGGGACATCAGAGAAAAGTTAAACAATCTTGTATTTGTACTTAATTGGACTTCTGGATTGACTACATCAGCGTTTCCCAACCTGGTGGTCGAGGTCCCCAAGTAGTAGTCGCGGGTCCATAAGAATGGAGTCTCTTTTTCTCTCCCTCTCCTGTCTCGTTTTTCTCAATTTCGATGAAAGTATTCAATGGTCCTTTCACCTTCTTACTTTTCTTCTTCCTCTTCTATCTACCGTCCTCTCCTCTTTCACTCTCATCTCTCTCTCTTTCCCCCTCTTCTCCCTCTCTTTGCTCATCCCTCTCTTCCCCCTCTCTCTCCCTCTCTCTCTCCTCTCTCGTCTCTCTCTCCCCTCCCCTCTCTCTCTCTCTCTCCCACTCGACCATCTTCCTCTCATGGAAGCTTGAGTACTTTCCTCCTAACTTTACCTGGAATATTAAGGGCTTCTGTTTTCAGTTCTAAGGGCTTATGTTTCAGTCTCTCTTTCTCTCGCTCGTTTTTTCCTCAATTTCGATGAAAGTATTCAATGGTCCGTTTTCCCTCTATTGAGCTTTTCCTTCGCCTCTCTACCGTTCCTTCTCCTTTCACTCCCATCTCTCTATCTCTCTTTTCCCTCTCTCTCTCTCTCTATCTCTCTTTTCCCCTCTCTCTCCCCCTCTCGGTCACCCCTCCCTCCCTCTCTCTCCTCTTTCCTCTCTCGCCCTCATCTTTCTCTCCATCTCTCTCTCTCTCTTCTCCCCCCTCCCCCCGTGGCCTCTCTCCCACTCCCACTCGACCATCTTCCTCTCATGGAATCAAATGAGGTTACTTTCCCTTCTTAGCTTAGCTTTATTGGAAATAAGGCTATGTCTCGTTTCTAATTGGGGCAAATACTCTAGTCAAGACTATTATAATATATCAACTGAGTTTAAAAAAAAAACTCTGATTACTTCAAATCTAGTTTCTTAAAATTGATAGAAGCAAAAACCTTGGATTTCTTATAATGGAGTCATGCAAGTGTTCAATTAAGCCGAGAATCTGTCGATGTCAAAAAGGAACCCCAATTCGAGCCTTGTACAATAATAGATCACAAATGCACTTCTTAAGATTCGCTTACTGTTTCTAACACTAATATGATAGCTGCTTCTTCGCCCAATTTTATGTTTTATCGGCGGTTTAAAAACTGCTCGAGACAGTACTCGCACGGTTGTCTGTAAGCACATATGCTATATACGAGGAAAATATCGCACTTAATGGATCCAGTCAAATGTAGTTTGCTACCTGTTAACCCGTTGGGTCCATCTATGCAGGCGACTAGGACCTTTTTTTTTTTTTTAAGAATGGGAAGGTCGGAAATTTTTACTTCTTTCACACGGGAGGTGAGAATATAAAAATGATTATCAATTGGTATGCATTTATATATCGGAAGCATTAGAGTGGTTGGGCGAAAAGAGAAAAATACTTTTGGCGAAATATTTCCCAATAACTTTTTGCGATTATTAATCATAACGTTTGGCGATTATTCGCAGAAGACTTTTGGGCGATTATTCGTAGACACTTTGTTGCAATATTAGAAATAATTTTGAGATATTGCAAAAGTATTGCGGTGGGTGCTATTTGTTGTATCACACTGATTCGCAAAAATATTTATGACCTTTACAAAAAATTCCATATTCCAAAATTTGCCATCCGTGTCAAGTCAGAAATACCCTTTAAACACAAACAAATGAGCCTTGTCACAAATATCGATTTTTATAATTATATAACAAAATTGAGAGTTTGGTGTGGTTTGAAGGCAGGAGAGATACCATGTTTAAGGAAAATTCTCTTGGCACGTTGATACAGTCCATCTGCATAAGGGAGGTACGACTATGCCCCGCGATTTTGTCAACAGCCAGAAGAAAATCATTCACGAGTATTAAACACCAGCAGAATAAATGACAAAGTATGAAACGTCTCCGAGGAAGCTTCTACAATCTTCATTACATTGGTCTCTTCTGCGCGGATACATGCTTGAAAGTTGTATATATCGATCACAGACTGAACACCCTTCAGAGAACCTTCTTCAAGGAGTGTACAAAGACGGTAAATGTGACGTGTTTGTAGTTCTATTAAACAGAAGCTTCTACCAACTACATTGCATTGGTCTGCGCTGATGAATCATTGCATACGGAAGGAATAATGATCACAGGTAGACGAACACCCTTCAGAGAACCTTCTTCATGGAGTGTACAAAGAAGGTAATGGTCGTGTTTGAGTTCTTTTGCTATTTTTCAGAAGAAAGCGATAGAGAATACTGTTTTCATTCTGCATTCATACATGACTTACCGCGGAACTACGAGGGACAACGCTTTATATCATATAATTAGCCACCGCGTTGGCATAAAACAGATTGAGAATTGAGATTTTTTTGTGTGAAATGGAGGACTGCGTTCTTCTTTGTGTTTAGGATGGGTCAATTTTTTAACTCAAGCGAAACAAAAAATAATACCACAAATTAATTGTTGTCGTATAAGCCACCCTCTCCTGTATCCAGCTTCAATCATCAAATATGTGTACAATTTTTGTTCTCCAGGCGTTCCATCTATAACATTGTTCCTTTCTGTTTCTGCCTGTTACACGTGTTTGGAAGTTTATATTGGACAAGACTCAGCTACAATTGAAACTCGACCCCTATTCGTTCGCCAACCCAAAACTTAACGTTGCCCTACACAATTGTGTAACACTCATTTGACTGGCGATTTATTGCGTACAAAAAGTGGTGTGAAAAGTAGGACAGCTGGTCAGAGTAACTTCTAATTATTCTGCATAATAAACACAGATTAACGTCGATGTTGTTAACTAATAACATAAAGCCGCAAAAGCCTCCGATAGTCCTCGTCTTCAATCATATTTACAGTATACATGAGTAATTGCAGTGCGAACTAACAAATGGTCGCAATGGGAATGATAAAGTACGTTTTTGAGTCAATGATACGCGATTTCCATTCCATTAAAGCTTTCATCAATCCACATATGTTATTTGTTCACAAAATTTGTTAACACCAATTTTTAAAAGTGTTTTAACAAAATAAAAAAAATATGTGGTATTGTCTTTCAATAATTCCAAACAGTTCCAAGCATTGGATTATAGATCATTACGAGATGGATCAGGTCCTTCTTCACACGCTCTTAAAACATGACTTGGTCAATACTGTGGGCTTTCCGAATAAAACATTCCAAAGAACGCAAGCTATGCACAAATAGAACTCGATCCTTGCCGGAGACGGTTGGCCGCCAACTCGGCAATCGATGGCAATTCTGTTCTGCTTCGTCGTATATCAGATATAACTCCGATCCAGCCGAGTATTTTCTCTGGAGATATATTGCAATTTACTTTACGAGATACAAGTTATCTTTTTTAAAGTTCACGTTAAGGTTTACGCGATGTTACTGCTTAACTGTATGAATTTTACTTCGCATTCTGAAGAACTAATTGTTAGCATCATAGCCATGGCTTCGAATAGTTTTTTTTTGAAATATGAATTTTAGACCACTACCAATTTTGTTTTATACATTTTTTCAATGAAAAAGACCACTGTCAATCATGATTCTTCCTGGTTGCTGTTCTTCTTCTTCCCATCTCAGTTCTCAAGTTTGTTCATGCATTTATTTGTGCGTATTACACTGTAAAAAATGACAGTGTATTTCAGTACAAGCTGGTCTTTAAATACTGTAAAAAAGGCAGTATCGGCTGTAATTTAGACATACAGCAAAATGCTGTAAAATTTATGTGGTCCAAATTGTTTCCATGCCTATATGACTAAATTTAAAAAGTGGAGCTTTCTTTCGAATTTTTAATGAGTATCAACATTATTATGCACTATTATGTATTTCAATTATACGATTAAGTACTAAAATTTAACAGAAAAAATACTGTAACTTTACAGGAAAATCCTGTAGCAAGTTCTGCCAACAAAACCCGACAAATGCAGCTTTACGGGAATCCATTCAAATTGACTGTGTATTTTACATTTGAAGATAAATTAGTTTTGACAATTTTTACAGTATAATGCACTGTAAAAATTTTCAGAATATTTTGGATATGCTTACTAAATTAGGTTTATTCAGTTGCTTTTTTTTATTTTCTACACATTCACTATCTCTGTAATAACTCACCAAATATATATATCTAGTATTCTATATCTCTATCTATATAATATAGATAGGCGAAGAATTGGAATGGGGTGAAACTCTACAGATGTAACAGTATCGGTGTACTTGCCAAGGCGTTTCGTCGCCCGCCAGGCTCTTTCTTTCACAGGCCTAAATGGAGACACATAGAAAAACTACATTAGCGAACTACGTGTGTATACAAAAAATTTGGAATAGGATGAGATAACAACCTAGCCCCCGGCCGAGGGTTATAAAATAAAAATCAGTAGTTTAGACATAGAACAACAACACTAATTAGTGTTACACCCGGTGAGTAGGGAAAGAGGGGGAAGGCCGATGGGTCTGGTGTTGTTTACGAGAAGCGATGTGATCATGAACAAATGACCTCAGTATAACACTACATACCTCTTACCAACTTCGTGTCACCCCCCTCACACATTTCGCGGCATCCCATATAGCCCCCCAGAGCCTGAGAGTTTCGCAGCAAAAATCTGCTCGGAACCGGAAGAAGAAGAACGTAATCTCAACTTACTCAAATGTCACTTACTTAACCGTAAATACGATGAAAATTCTATTGATAAACAAATACCCAAAGGCTAAAACAAAACACCGCAATTCTCTACTGAAATACAAACCTAAAAAAAGACAGACCGAGTCCCACTTTGTCACCACCACGTACAACCCACCCTTCAACCAAATCCGCCATATTATTTCTCGCCATATACATATACTACATCAAGATGACCGACTGAATCATATTCCCGTCTCCACCTATCTGGCATTTGCCGCCCCCGGAATTTGCGAGACCTCACTGTGACAGCCAAACTAAACGACGACTACCGCTATCCCCTTTGACGCAACAAACACCCGATGTTTCAAATGTAACGCAAGTAGGTCTCCGTCTGCCCATTATCAATGAATCCTCCAAATTTACCACTCCAATACTGTCGACTCCTTTCCCATTACCACCAAACAATCCACTGTACAAACCCTCTGGGTGGTTTATTTTATCACCTGTAAAAAATGCCACCTACAATATGTTGGCAAAACATTACCAACTTTTACGTTCGCTTAAACACGTATTACGGGTAACAAATCCGATATCAACTTAACAAGAAAAAATTAACCCATCGTCGATCACTTTCAACTCAGAAGACCAGTGTTTTGGACATTTCTCTCATGGGCATCGAATATCTTCATACACAAAATGACCACAACTCCTCCCCTCCGCCCACGTTGAATCCTTTTGGATTTCCAAGCTAAACACCCTTAAACCCTTTGGTAGAAAGCCGAATTATCGGCCTACCACTTTCTCTTTCCCTTTTCATATCATATCCCCCCCCGTTCGACCCGATTCTTTCCTACTCCCTCTTGTGTTTCCCGCACGTGGTTCTCTATCGGCATTGCCTTTCATTATCCATTACTTCTCGTAACACAACACTAGACCTATCGGCCTTCCCCCTCTTTTCCCTACCATCACCGGTAAGCACTCATTATTTGTTGTTGTTTCTATGTCTAAAACTACTGATTTTTACTTTTATAACCCTCGCTTGGGCTAGTGTTGTTATCATCTCCTCTATTCCAAAATGTTTTTTGTATCACACGATAGTGTCTCATTTCGTTTTTTCTATGGTTTTCCTCCATTTAGAGGCCCCGAAGAAGCCCTGCGGGCGAAAGCGTGGCCAGTACACCGATACTGTTACCATTCGGTGCTACGTTTTCAACCCATTGCAATTTCTTTCGCTATATCTGGTACCTATACCAATCTTTCTACGAATGGGGACCAATTGTTGTATTAGATCACACAACTCCTCTTCACACTTATATATATATATATATATATATAGATATATCTATATATATATAATATATATATATATATATAATCTATCTACGTGTTTTGACTTAAATTACTTTTTAGAGTATGTGTATTTTTACAGTAATTGGTTGGCAGCATTGCTGCAAAAAGGATTTTCCTGTAAAAGTTACAGTTTTTTTGCGGTACGTTTCTTATTCGAATAGTTAAGAAATACTTTTAAATCTCCCGTTTCGATCAATTTTGCTTTGTTGGACTCGAAATTACAGATCTATCAATTTCCCTTTCGTTCGCAAATTGTTTAATTCTATTTTCGTCCACTGGTTATGTGCAGTCATCGGTTCCACTTTTTGAAAACTTCAATTTTATTCTATCAACATGCCTCTGTTTTATCTTTTCTTTTTCTTCATTCGAGGAGCTCGCAATAGCGGCAGTCGTACCTCTTATATTTCCCAAGCAAGCTGTTCCTCCAGAGGTATCCTCAATCAAAAATAAGTCCGGTGATGGGAATATTTCTATTTTGCTTTAGATTATATGGGGTGTCCGCATATAAACTGTTTCCACCTTTTTATTGATTTAGACTGCAGCTGCGCAATAAGCGGCAAGTCGTACCTCTTATATTTCCCAAGCAATGCCTTCCAAAGAGGGTGGACAATTCAATCATAAAACTAATGTCCTGTGATGGAATATTTTCTCTTTCGTTTAGATTATATGGGGGGTGTCCGCATATAACTTTTCACCTTTTTATTGAGTTTAGACTGCAGCTTCGCAATAAGCGGCAGTCGTATCTCTTATATTTCCCAAAGCAACGGTTCCAAGAGGTGATCCTCAATCATAAAAAAAGTCCTGAGATGGAAACTTTTCTATTTCTTTTAGATTATATGGAGTATCCGCATAATAAACTTTTCAATCAACCTTTTTATGATTATGAGACGGCAGCGATCTTCTCTTTGAAAGAAGTTATTAAATTTCCATATCTTCTTATCTTCTCTTCTTCCTCGCTGTATCTACATGTAGGTGTGGTTTTTGAAATTTGGAGTTACCATTGAATATCCAGATAAAACGCCTCCCACCGCGCCGCCACAACCCAAGTTGGAATCCTTTTCAATCCCGGTATGGATGTATAGCTATAAGTCATAGGTCAGTCTTTGAGATGGCTTCTCTGACCATGTGTCATTTGGGAAGCCATCTCGAAAATCATTGACCTAAGACTAGCATGTTTGGAGTCCGTTGAACAAAATATTTTCATGATGATGTATGAAAACAGATATTTATATCGAGCGCCTTCGGCCTACAGGTTTGGAGAGAGTTAGAATTCGGAAGATTGTTTAAAAAAAAAAATCGAATCTTGGCTTGTTTCACATTGGTAATATTTTTCGTGGTCCTTTATTCATGATTAATACAAGTATGGGTTTCCCAGATGTTAAACTAGAATTCTAAAGTCACGCTGCCCAATCTTATCTCAAAGTTGTTTTAAATTTTTGAAAGATTTGGACTGAGACGGACGGGTTGTTCCCTTTTTACCATGACCCCACAGAGTATTTCTTAATCAACATTTTCCCCATTGTAGAACCTAAGGCTGCTGTGGGAGCAAAGGTGGTTTTTAACACCAAAACCGAGTGACAAACAAATTGATTAATATTAAGTTTTTTGATTTTCACACTTTTTCACGAGAAGCCTGGATTCTCGTGTCGATATACCAAGTTTCATTCGATAAACCCATTTTTTCGATCGAAACTGGTTTCCTCGGCGAGAGCCCATGTTTTCTCAATCGAAATTTCAAAAGAAATGGCGATATAAAACTCGTGCCATCGAGAATCCAAATTTTATCTAGTGATAATCTAAAGTTTTCGATTGAAAAATATTTTTTTCAAATTGAAAGTATGTCATTTAAAAGCAGACAATAAAAACCAAGTTTTTCAATCGAAAACTTGAATTCGCGATCGAGAAACCCAATTCCTGGACGATACAAAGTTTCATCACATAAACCAAGTTTTTTGATCGAAAACCAAGT
>JAMKCH010004003.1:0-47308 GCA_023653785.1 Ophioderma brevispina
CAATTTCAAATAAATGCATAAAAAGAACTTGCAATGTACATGATATGCTCAACACTCATTTGTTGAAACCAAGTCTCAAATTAGTAGATAAAATGAAATCTGGCAATATCAACAATGTGTTACGAATCAATCAATTCCATATGCCAAACACACAAAAGCTATACAAAAAATTGCTTATATATCCATGCTGGAGCAGGCTGGTAGAAGATATATGGTATACTTGAACTACATTGAAACTGAATCAAATTCCTCAGATTATGAATTTGGAATCTATGATCAAACTACTGCCTAGCAAGGACAACAACCTACTTCTAAATTAACGTAGGAATTCCTGGATGGAGTATTTTCCCTTCATTAGACACACATTTTACAAAAGAGGAGTGGAGGTAGCACAAAATCTTAAGATTTTAAGATTTTCAAGCAGCCTCTTTTCAGTAATTATTACGATATTGCTTGTAGTACTCTGTTTATTTCTAGATGAAGCCTTTGCAAGACACACTGCGATACATCTGGTTATTATAATTGTTTTTAGGTACAGCTTTGTCAGATATGCATGCTGGAGTAATTTGGCAAAATCAACATCTTATACCTGATGCATCTGGTATTGATGTCAGAGGAAGAATGTGTGGATATAGACTCAATGACAAACATTTCATTTTAGGTTACAATTTATCCCAAACAAGTCTTTCTTTGAGAATGCATACCCATGAAGAACTACTAAACGGTGATGACCAAGAATTCCAAAATAATAAAAGTCACTTCTGCAGATTGGAGATCATAAATACAGGCCTTTAAATTGACCTCGGTGTGTACTGTCAATTCTTTATATTCCATCTACCACTGAGCGCAATTTGCTGGCCACTGCCATTGTGCGATTGTAGTCTCAGATGTCATATGTTGGAGGTTACCGTGCCCAGATAGTGGCCGTCGCCCCTTAAACTACATTGATGTTATTGCTGGAGACATCCAGCAGGATCCATCTGACATCCTCAACTTAAAGATGGACAGGGACATTTGGTGCTACATAGTGAACAGCATCTTGTCTGCGGCAGCTAGATAGATAGACCTTGGAGTTGAGTAACATCACAACTTTTAAACAGATTTCTTGCACACCTATCACCTTGTTTGTGTGTCTGACCACTGAAGAGTAGTAGCCTTGTAATACAGCAACCCTGTTCAATATAGTGACATCACTTTATGCTTCATTCCAGATGGAGTATGGTTTCACTAAACATACACAGAATTACTACCATTTTCATTTCAGAGGCTTCAAAAACCCTCCATGTAATTGTCAATACCACCACCATTTAAAAAAATAACAATCGCTGACTTCAACGTCAGTGTCAAAAATATATAAATAGCACAGTATTTGTTGATATTCCACCTCTATCAGCTCAGTTTACTTTATCATTTGTCACCTCTGCTGAATTTGAAGATTCACAGTTCAAATCATTTACATACTTGTCATCTATGTTGTTGTTTCCTTTTTCATCTCTCTTGGAAGGAATTTCACTTTGAATTATCAAATCTTTGTTGCTGTCATGTTCAGTTCTTGACAAATCTGGTTTGTTTTCATTTTCTACAGGGACAGAGGGTTTGGTTTCCAGCCCATTTACAATGGGACTATTGTTTGTTTTATCAGTATGTTGTGTTTGCATCTGACTTTCTGATGAATCGTTCACAGTCTTATCTGCAGGATCATGAGCATCCTTGTCAGTGGTAGTTCCACTTTGAAGGTCTTCAGAAGGTTGTTTATCTGAAAGAAGGAAAGGAAGGACAGAATGGAAAATGTTAAAACAATCACCATTTCATTTTCAAAGAGGCAATTTTGGGTAATTGACATTGATTTTAAACAATGACGTTTTAGCTATCACATGCATGGGAAACAGTTGCCATGAATTCCTATTCTCAAGCAGTAATTAATATTCTGGAGTTTCTATGTTACATCAGAGTAAGCTCACAGAGTATTACTTAACAAAGACATTGCTACTGCTTCTATAGTCCATTTGTCTACCTCCGTGCAGTGATATCACAACCTTGACGCAGCTTTTACGCACGCGTCAGGATATACCGTCTTTGTGAGCGCGTGTAAAAACGCCATCGCTTTAGGCCAGCTCGCGCGGTTTACTGGTGCGTCCATCAAATATCGCGCTGACGTCACTGCACGGAGGAAGGGAAACGGAGTATAGTGTTTTTTTTTTTATTTGATCTCCCAGTTCTGAAACGATTTCTATAAGGATAATGCAGGCAAACAAAGACCTTGATTTTCTCTCACATCACAGTTTATTTTTTACACCCTAGGCCATTTCTTGTCATTCTCTAGTCATCAACTATAAGGCAGTCAAAAATAGAATGATTTTGCTGCCTTAACCCCAACACTAATTGCAACAGAATCAATTCCAAACAGAATTGTATGGGAAACCTTTTTAAAAAACAACATATCAAAAGTTTACTAAAATCAAAGGAGTGGAACATATATTTTTAAGGGGTAAGCGTTTTCGGGAGGGGGGTCAAAAAATATGAAAAGTATCAAAACGAGTCGAAAAGTAGCCAACGTGTTCGTTACATTTCCGGATTAAAAAAAGGTATAACGTTATTGCCCTATAGCAGGTTGTATTCAATAGTTATGAGTCAAAAATAGGTTCAAGGTCACAATGGGGGAAATTTTTAGATATAAATTTCTCCTGTCGTTATAAAAATGGGGTGTCAAAATTGTTCATCTAATGGTACAGAACCCGAAATATATACTGGTTGCACCATGCATCTATAATATTCGTTGCATAATGGAACGCAAAATGTGACCGGGGCTACAGGGTCTTGTGGGATGGTCAATAGTCATAGCTCTGTAATTCTTATATAGAAAGTTCAAACAAAGAATCTATGACATTTTACTTATCTAGTGGAAATTTAACAAGTTTACAACCAGTCCGATCAAAATCGGATCATGCTATGATGAATTTTAACCCAGGATGACCGTGAACTGTTATGAGCCTAATGTACTAAAACTATTAATGAGTAGATGTGGCGAACTATACCTTTTTTTAAACTGAGGAGTATCCCAATAAATTGGTATACATCATTTAATCAATTCGAACAATTCTAATTTTTTACACCTGTTACAAACGTTGCCCCCTGATTTCTACATGTTCCACTAGGTGATTTTGGTTTATAGATAGCTTTTAATATATTATTTTGGACTATTTCACAGTATTAAACAACAAAATTGTTTCTGTTGCAATTGTGTTGGGTCAAATCCATAAAATTGACTGGAATACTAGAAATTGCCTCTACTGTAATCTATTTTTTTTTTGTAATTGCCGAGTACCTTTAAACTCGAACCTTTTATTTAACGTTCAAACAAAACAAAGGCAAGTTTACAAAGCGAACAAAAGTGTATTGAATAAAAAAAAAAACAAAACATACCACACAAAAAAAACACGCAAGAGCAGAGGGTACCCTTCCTTCATAACCACCCCTATCCTCCTGAAAAAAACACATGCACTAATCAAAGTTACATATTTAGGCTGTTTATCACCAAATACCCATGTCTGATAGTGAAACTCAAACTTTGTCCTTTCTTTGGGCGATTCATTTTTTTCAAGTTTGAAGGTCTCACGTAAACTATTATTCCTAAACTTACTGAGAGATGGACGTCGGATGATGCACAGCTTTTTCTACATACAATTTTCTTAAAAAAAGAATCATTTGATTCACAAGAATGTTGTTTTCGTTACCATCAAAAATCCCATACAAAAATATCGACTAAACAAAGAGTCGGTAAAAGTTAAAAAAGTAAAAACCTTATCTCCTGCATGAGGTTAGAGGCTATATCACACTCGTAAAAAACATGTTTCAAACACACCATAGGGTTTGGGGGCTGGGACAAAAGGGACAAAGCCCATCAGCCCTCAGCCTCAGCCTCTGTATAACCATGAATTGGTGGGGAGTATCCCAAGACTAAGGCTAAAACTGCATCCACCTCAATTTGCTATCTAAAGTCACTTAAAGGGTAACACATATGCATCCCTACATTGACTTGCATTCTTGAGATTGAATTGCTGCTTAGAATGTAAGGGTACCCCTTGCTCGAGGCCCTCACCTTCCAAATGCCCAATTAAAATGGCGAAAAATCCTAGAAGTGGATACATAGATCACTGACACCATCTTTGTGACCCCCTCAGAACTTCATCTTGGGTTTTTACTTTTGTGGGCCAAATTGTCACGCCATGTATTGGGATCGAACTTAAAACCCCATACCACCTTCAGGAACCGCCCCTATGCAATGCCTGTGGACATGAAATCCAAAAAAAAATTTGCCCCTGTCATCCAGAAGTCAACATATTTTATATTAAAAGCAGGAGAGACCAATCGGAAAGTAAATAGACTTGTGGCCTATTAAAATAAAACATTATTCCAACCGTTGGATTCCTGATATCGCTTGAGTACATAGGTTGGTTTTACTAATACTGCTCCACACTCCTAAAACCTGGTGATAAAATGTTGGAACGTTGTGATTAAAAATTTAGACATATCCAAATTTGTACTAAATATCAAAGGCCCCCCTCTTTTCTTTAAATAAAACCCAAACTTCCTTCCAACCTGCATTATATGGTTCATGAACGTTTAACCCACATTACATTTTGTGCTTGTACCCTTGCTTTAAGAGGGAACATCTTTAGTCCCCCTAACTCCGTAATCACAGCTGATACCGCCACATTTCGCTTAATCTTATCATGACCATTCCATATGTACGAAAACACAATAGTATTCACTTCTTTTGACAAACGCGGGCATTGAAATCATAAAGATACGTACAAAAATTGAGAAGGCCAAAGGAGTTCATAAGGGTAATTTCTACATGGGTATTTCTACATGTTCCACTAGGTTATTTTTGTATACTTTTAATTATATATTTTTTGGACTATTTCACAGTATTCACACCAAAATTGTTTTCTGTGCAATTTGTGTTGTGTCAAATCATAAAATTATACCTGGACTACTAGAAATTGCCTCATAATGTCATCTAGACATTTCCCAAACTACATCATCTGGAGCTCTAATTTGCTAGATTATCTCTAAACCTTGTGGGATTGTTCTAGCAAGTTCTCTACAGACCTAACATTCCAATGCGTGTCTAGACTTTTCTCCTTAAAGGGGAATGGCCCGATTATTATCCAATTTTTCTCCTTGATTGGGACGCCTTGACCCCCATAACCCCATTTGGACAGTTTTACACTGCCAATATTTCAATCCATTTTGATATAAGAGCTAAAAATATCATTTTTGTAACCCGTACTGTGCAGACTAATTTGGTCAATCCACAAATGGGGTATGTTTTTCACACTCAAACTCCACCCAAATATTTTTGTGGCAAAATTTCAGTGTAAATAGTGAAAAATAGTATCTTTCAGAGATGTTAAGAGAGGAGCAGTCCCATTTTCCTGAACATCCAAAATTTGAACCGACCCGAAGGGCAATTTTGCGTATCACAGTCCGGTGACGAATCTCCGGGGAACGTATTTTTCTTACGTGATTTTGGGGTATAAGACCCCTTCACAAATAAATTTGGTAACTTAAAACTTGTGGTTTTTTGATGCAGTTATCCCTTTATCATGAACACTTTAATCAGAACTTGACAAAAAAATTCAAAAAAAAAATATGTGTTTTTTTTTTAACATTTCCGTAATTTTTTTTTATTTATGGGTCCAAAATCCGGAAATTTCCGAAAAAGTTTAACATCTCTGAGCTTTCTTCGACAAAATAATTGACTACTTCTGTTAAAAACGTGGTCCTGGGGGAACGAAGGCTATTCGCCCATTCACTAAATATATTATACCTTATAAAAAGCCTTTCACATTCCACTGTTTCACATTCACATTCCCACATAGTCCTTCAAATTATCCGTATCTAAATCAAAAAGTGTAGAACCCATCCATGGAAAATCTTTCGATTGGCTTTTTTTTTTTCAACTTTAAATTGCATAACGCAACAAGTACCTCAAAATGGGAATACTTATTAAATTTTATCTTAAAATTCTGATGTTCTTGAAATTTGGTATCAAATTGGTATTAAAGGTTGAATTCTCATTATCATCCTCAATGGTATTCAAATTATAATCCATTGGTTTAGTTGTTATGGTTACACCACCTTTCTCTGCCTTTGACTGCTGACATTTGAATGCAAGCGAACAGAGTTTAATAATACTCTGCAGTATCAAGCATGACTATTTGCTCTCAAATGATGGTTTAAATCATGAATTGGCACAGATCCCATTGTGGTCTCTCGACATTTTCCAAACAAAGCTGTTTTGTAGAACAATTACAAGGCAACTTGCATTGACATAGTAGTCAAAAGACAAGAGTGGTTATGCAAGGAAATGACACTGACACACTGGCCCTTACCTTTGTTGTCTGGTCATTGTCAGTTTGTTCTGTGCTTGTTGGATTGTGTCAGAGTTTGGTTCATCTTTTTATATCTACTTCTTTCACTGATGGTTTGAGAGCTCTCTTGGAGCTGTGGTAATAATGTGATAAATGTGATTCATAGATTGGAAATTAATTTTCTGATATTAACCTGATAACCTTCAGGTTTACTACTTGTTATCCTAATATAATATTGTTCAATTTAAGTTCTATATTTAGTAAGTGACACGGCGGTTGTTCTACAGAGATCATTATTTCTCTTCATCAAGAAAACACCTTAAGTGAATTTTTATATCACTACAGTAAGGTTCCACCAAGAAATATTTTAATTGCATACCAATTAGCAAAGACAAGTTTGCGTCCACTAGTGGTTCAATATTTATGTTCGGTCAATTAGCAATATGGCACTTAATTGTCCCTCCCCCAATGTATATTCTGACTGACTGATGAAACAGACATGAACAATTTTACCTCATAGTTAATTGCTGTAAGGCACCTTATGTTTAACCAGAATCTACATCAAATGTGAATCTTTGAAGATACAGTGTTTTTCATACCTATGCTTGTACATTTTGAGTTGTGTGCTAACCTATCTTGGACCATGTTTCAACAAACTCAGACTCACAGAGCAATATGAACTAGATGGCACATTTGAATGCAGCTCAGCTTCTATCTGGCCATCAAATACCATTGCAATGCCTAGATTAATTTGTAAAAAATAATCAAAAAATTAATTAAAGTTAGGATACTGATTCAAAATATGCTTTTTTTGCATAGGTTGGTTCGCTTTTTAATAGGGAGGTTAATAATGTCCCCATTCCCCATAACCCTACAGGGAATTTTTTACCCCGCCCATTATAACGAGGAAGGTCACAACAGTCACTTTTTTTCCCTGAAATACATGGCATTCAATGTTGAAAAGTGTTAGTTAAACAACGAAAACAAAAACCCACATTTATTTGTCAATCTGATTTCAAGTTTTAAAAAGCACAAGGATTAGTTTAAACCTTCTCATTTGTAATGATTGGGAACCATAAGCTCACCAAACAGTGTGTTAAAACTGCAGAATCCACGCAAACTGAGTCACAATTGCAGGCACCATAAAAGAGCAGCTGTTTTTGTGGGTCCCCACGGACGTTTCAGTAAAATTGGCGGGGGTTGTTTTGCATACCTATTTTGCCCAAATTTGGTATATCATTCATGACGATAGTATATGAATACCTTCATGAATAATTAAATAACTATTCGAGTCCAATTTGTATAGTTGCTCAAGATTTCCCACATTTTCCTCAATTTTGCCCCATTTTTGTTTCATTTTTTTGCAGATTCGGAACTTTCTTGGAGTCCTTTTTAAAATCTTCACCAACATGGTACATTGTCTATACTTTTGTCATATTTCTACCAAGTTCGTATGTTAAAAAAATCAAACAACAACACAACACCAAAAAACAAATAAATTTTGTTTAATTTCAGTTCGGGGCTGCCATTGTACAGCATTTTCCATAGGTAATACATTTCAGGAAAAGCAAGTGAAATGAAAATATTTAAAAAAATCTGTAACTTTTGATCTGTTCAATGGATTTCTTTAGTTTTTTTTTTGATTAAAACTATTTGTTTGTTCTTTTTATCAATATGGAAATCAAAACAGACTTTGATACTTGAAAAGATAGTCTAATATCTCTATTATAACAAAACAAGATGTTGAAAGTGCAAAAAGCATTTCATTATTTTGCATAAGTATCATTAAACTTCTTTTTAAAATATTCTTTTACAAAAAATTAGGTATTGGCAAAAGGTGACCTTCTTGAATCAACAAATTAGTACGGGCTCTTAAAAATTGAGCTAGGGATCACCTGGAAGGAAAGTTTATCTCATGTGGTTTTCTAGATCAGGAATTTTATCAGGAATAAGAATATGTTAGGTCAAAAGGCCGAATCCTGAACGCATCATCAATATAGGGGGGTAAGTTGCCGGGGGTCAAAAAAAGTAAGAAAAAATCTATATTATGGTACATATGAAGAAAATAAGACGATCCTGATCCGGTGTAATGACAAAGAATTAAGCTTATTCAGGTATTTAAGTAGTAATGTAATTGATGTAGTAATGATACGGGGGTAAATAAGTTGTAGGGGGTCACTAAACGACCCCTTATTAAGAAATACAGTGAATGAAAATGCTTCAAAGATACAAAAAAATACCACCAATTAAGAAGTAAGTTATTTGTTCAAAGCCAAAGAGGAGTTAGGATAGTTTAGACAAGGTTGGGGGAGGTCTGGTGAGGTTGTAAAATGCAGTATTTTGGGGTGCAAAACCATGGGGGGGGTGGCACTTCAATATGCGACTTATATGTGCTAGCAACGCCAGATGGTACGAAAATATCTTTGTCCGTGTGAAGGAAGTTGATCATTCATGGGGTTTTGGCTAGAGCAGATTTTTTATGGGGAAAAGAATAGGCGGTAAAAGGCCCGATGGCGGACGCACCCGCAAAATGGGGTTTTTTCGGGGTGGGGGGGGGGGGGGGGGGGGGGGGGGTGGGGGGGGGGGGGGGGGGGGGCAAATACTATATGTACATAGACTCCAAATAAAATATACTGACCGTTCAAGTGACCACAAAGAATTGTCACATATTCGGGTATTTAAGTAAATGGTACTTTGATGTAGTAATTTATACAAGGGTCAAGTACGTTGATACGGGTCACTAAATCTCCCCCTTACGAATACTCTGAAATCCTGAAGAAGAAAACCTACCCGCAATTGAGAAGTAAGTATTGTTCAATCATGACATTATTTAAAAAATGATGCATAGTTCATCTGGAGGTCTGTAGGTGGCAATAGGGAAAAAATACAGAGTTTGGGGGGTGGCAACCGCATGGAGTGGGCTACTTAAATATAAATTTGTCTTATATGTGCCTCCAAGTGGGTAGAAATATTTCAGGGTGTGGGATTTTCATAGATAAAATGGTAATTGGCAGTTTTTATGTTTATATTGTGAGAGAAAAGGGGCATTGTTGTAATTGAAGCACTTGATGTTATTGGTGTCATTTTTCGTATTGAAAATGGTGTCAAGGTAAGCATCGATATTTATACGATACATTGTCATTTATATGAACCTAATTTGATAAACCGTATCAATGTTTGTAGTGTAAAAAAGGGACCACTAAACCCCTTTACCCCCCAAGGAGGAATCCTGAACCAGACCCTATATACCCGTGCCGAATTTACATTAATTAGTTTTTGATTCTGCACCTAGATGTAAAAACTTCTTGTCCATTAGTTAAAAATACATAAATAAAAACCACAGTAGTTGTGTTTTTAAGTATTTTTCCGATTATTTTTTCATAGGGGTGTGCATTTACCCCCCAGCTTATATTCACTGTCATAATCCGTACTACAACACTCAAACATTTTAAAATCCTTAAAGGACAGTAATGCCCATGGAATAAAATTGTACATAATGAACCCTTCCGTTTTACTGGGTTTCAAATGTAACATCCAAATTGGGTGCAACGTGTGGAAAGAAGTGATTTCAATGAGGGTCCTTTGCATTATGTCAATTTTTTTTCATTCCATTATGTCCCTTTAAAATACATAAATAAACTAGATTCTTGTTCTACAGGTATGGGATTGACTTATTATTCATCATATGATTTATCTGTATTATTTCTTAACTCAACCCGACCATCACCCCCCCCCCCCCACGAACAAGTTTTTGTTATCACAGGAGCAGTGGGTGTGTCAAAACCACACTAACTAGGACAATTTTTTCAATTGTTTTAGTTAAATGGATAATGTAATTGAGGTGGACCATGCTTTATTGCATCCTGTGATGGTGGTGGTGGTGGTGTGTGGGGGGGTGGGGATGCGTCCCATATCTTTGTGATATCAACTGCTCTCCTTGAACCTCATTTTTACATCATAACAGGATGACACCCATGCCCCCCCTTCACTTCAATCGACAACCATGATGCCCCGTTTTTCATAATATCAACATAACGTCCAATACCCCTTCTTTTGTTACATCGGTGTAGCACATTAATCGCAAATTGAAGTCCCCCCCCCCCCCCCCATGGGATGGTTGCACCCAAAATACTGGCATTTTAACCACAGACCCCACCAGGACCGCCACAGAGGAACGGACGAGCGCGCAACTAACGGGGACATGGGAACAACTACTGCCGAATGGGGGGAGTGGGAGAGGGGGAAAAGCAGGGTCAGGGGCTCTGCGGAAGAAGGGGGCACTGACCCCCTACACGGATGGACCCGCGAGGAGGACTACAGCAAGGACAGGATACCTGAAGAAGCCTGAAGGCGAGCATCACGCCAAAACAAACAAACGGGCAGGAGGCGGAGGGGGCGGCAGAGGACACGAAGCATATTGTGGGCGGATGGGGTCCCCCCCAAAAAGAAGACCACCACCTAGATAGGGAAGTGGCGGTCAGAGGGGGGAGGGGACCGAACAGAGGCTGATGCCGCATAAAAGTCGATCGAGAAAAACCACATGAGATAAACTGGACGGCCACACGGGAAGCGAGGGCGGACCAGCTGTATAGGCACATGATAAGGTCCATATGAAGTTGCCCCCCCCTCCATGGTTGGCCACCCCAAAATACGGGCATTTGGGCCACCGCTACCAAGAACATTCTACTACTACTAGCCGGAACTCCTGGTCTGGAGGGAACAACGGATTCCTATTGTGGAGTTTGGTAGAGTTGAAGGCATGTTCATCTATTTCGAGAAGGGGGGGCCATGGAGGGACCCCTACACGGAGTGACAACCCTCGGAGCGAACTACATCAATCATTTACTTAAATTCTGAGTAGGGGCGTAATTCTTAGGTCATTACAACTAACAAACACGTCAGGATAACTTATAGGTGTCTTCTAGGTAACAAAATATATGATTTTTCTTAATTTTTTTTGACCCCCCGTAAAAACCCCCTATAATTGACGGATGCGTTCATGCATTCGGCTTTACCTAACATATTCTGTATTCCTCATAATTCTGATCTAGAAACCACAAGCGTAACTTTCCTCCAGGTGATAGCCTAGCTCGATTTTGTACCCCATCAATGACCTTTAGCCTATTTTCCCCCAAATATCTTGGAAGAGATGCGACCACACGCTGTGACCCAAAGGACTGTTTTTGTACTACTCCGGATACCTAAGAATATTTTGAGCTATATTTCATAAAGATTTAGAGCAGTTTCAAACATTTGACCCCCTTATGTACACTTTTAACCCTCTCCTGGGCCACCAACGCACAGCGTGTCTCCGGAAGACCATTCATTATTTGCAAACATTTATCTTTTTCTCTGACTATTTCCCCTTTGTTCAGCAGATAGTGGTATCATCGTTCGTGTTAATCAAAACCTTCTGTGCTGCTCTCTAAATCATGCACTGCAGAATTTTAGCTGCCCTAACATGATTAAAAAAAAAAAACAAAACATAAAATGTCACAGTTCTTGGGTTTTGGATTTGTAGGCCAAAAGTTTCTCAGGTTACATCACTATAAATATCCAAGCCATAAGTGTGGACACTATATGGAATGAATCCTGTCCCTGGCAATGAGCGTGCAGGATCTTCACTGGAAGCTATGGATACAGACAGATGGACGGACGTAGAACAATTTATGGCGGTATACGTTAGACAAATTAGACACACAAAGCAAATTCAGACATTACAAGTCCATGACCGATAAGCAATTATAATGGGATTCACACAAGTTATACCTCAGTCCTAACTACATGTATATCAGGACAAGAAAACTCTGTGAAAATAGTATATAGAGATGAAAAAATCTTACGACATATTAATATTTAAATTTAAATCTTACTTGGAATTCTCACAAAGAGATCTTCTGTTCCTTCAGCTTTGTAGTAAGTATCCTCCGGGCATCTGGGGTTTATTGATGGGCATGAGTTGTATCCATCCATACCTTTCACCAAACAATCCATTCCTGTGGCAACTTTGTAAGTTCCGATTTGATTGCTACGCTACTCCGCTTCTACGTAGCTTGGGGCTCGTGAATAGCTTCATCACTGTTAGTGGGCTAAGAACCTCTCTCAACAACCAGTTGGACATGATTTGTTGATTGTTGAAACTTTTTCTACAATTTCTGTAAAGAGAATATAAGTGAATTTGTGCTTCAATAGTGCAGCCAAAGGGCGACAGTACAACTTATATACCTCATCTGAATTCCTGTCAGCGGATTGGTTAAAGTGGATGCATTAATTCAACTATCTTTCACGAATTGAACTCAAAATGAAACTATGACCCTGGAGAGCGGAAAAAACTCTCATCATGAAACTATGCCCGGGAAACCTCTTCCCAGCATAGATACTGCCATACAGGACTATCCATCCTATTATGGGAGTGTACTTATTGCCGCTGGTTAAGAGATGAATTAAGCAGACCGTATTTTGTTTACCAACGTATGTGGTAGTCGTGTTGCTGTAAGTGTAAAGTCTGATACAAACCGGGATACAAACAAGACTAGGGAAGGGCTGAATCGCATCATCATAAGCCTATTCATGCTTTGAGGTTGTTAATGTTACTGCTCGTACTTGAAAACTATCCCCTCTGATGTTGTTTGACAACGACCTGTCATAGCGCCATCGTCGTCTGCGGCTGTCTACTTTTATGGAATAAAATGGCTGCGCCCACGGCATCGGCACTCAGGTTTGACGGGTCCCTGGCAAACGTTTTCTAACCGTGTGATAACACCTAGATCCAAAGATTCCTGCATACAATCAAGAGCCACATTGTTTATAGGTGAATTGAACATAAATAATAGTTGGAATTAATCACATTTAGTCGTGAGTGTTTGTGTTTTCATTCGTGTTAGGGAAATGCTTGCAGCGGTTGATTGTAAATGTTGCTGAATTCCGGAGTCTGCCAAGGAAATTGTACACATCTTGCCGCAAAAAAAGGGCAAGAAGTCGATTACGCCGATCCGTTTGGCTCCAACATGCACTTCCTCACCACAAGAAGGTGGATTGCTAATTTCTTGACAAGTTTTGGACCTAAGTTACACAAAATTGTTAAACCATGCAATTCCCGCCATGAACCATGACACCGTACCGCTCTGCTGAGCTACACATGACTATAGGCCTGTGGTTATGACAAAAACTATATATTCCGGTAAGATTAGAAGATTAAGGCTGAGAAGAGAATCGATATAAAAACACGATATTGCACTGCTTTTTAATTCGAAGCATGGTTGAAACTATAGGCCCTCGGTGATGCCTCGAAACCATACTATGCCCCTCGCCTACGCCTCGTGGCATAGTAATGGGTTTTCGAGATCACCTTGGGCCTATAGTGTCAACCATGCCACCTCAAGCAGCAATATTTGTATATTTATACCTCATATATAATTCCTCGCAGTGTGATTGATTAAAAGTAGAGTCCATTAAAAATACTGGCACTTTTTTCTATCAAAGTGAACACCATGATACTGGCCTGGGGCCATGCAATCATGACTGGTGCAGAAAATAATAGGACATCTGTTCATATACCATTCGTGTGTGCGTGTCAGCCTTACGCTAGCATTAACAAAATTGTAGGCCTCGTCATTCGTGAAATCTTTTAACCAATTCAGATGAGAATAATCTATATAGTCGTACATATACAGCAAATATCGACTGCTAATATTCGGGCCAGGTTTTAAATATAACCACTCGTTGGTTTCAAATCCCTGACTATGCCGAATTGAAGCTACAGGTGCCCCTGCATATCCTGTTTTGGGACATCACTTTGGGCCAGATTAAAACCGTGCCCCCGTAGCAGTCAATAGTGGTATAGTTTTATTCAAATACCATCATATTGCAAATCATGATTTGATATTACTAAAACTAAGTAGGTAAAACATAAGTAAACATGAGTAAGAATCACTCTCCTTCGCCAGATGCCTCTGCATTGGATGGTGCGCTTTTGATATTGATACTTAAGAGAGAGAGCGAGCTTCATCTTGAGAGTGAAGATGGCTCTCTAAGGAAATAGCTTTTTTGCACCAGATGGTTGACATCTCCCTAGTAATTCAAAATGCAACAGCTTGCTTCTATTTGCTCGAGGTGACACTTGCTAGATTTTATAAGATCACATTACTCTTGCTAGAAGCCTGTCATCATGTCCCTGGTGGCAAACCATATTTTGTTCAAGAATTCAAGAAAATTCAGTTTATTTCCTTGCGAGATCATCACTCAGAGCTGTTTAAAAATTGGTTGGAAATTAGCCCAATTTCCCCTCCTCAATCTGAAGCAAAAATTTCCAGATTGGCTACCAAGGTCAAATTTTGAGGCAGAACTGTCCAATTTGGGTTAAATTTTGATCCAAATTCCGCTCTGGTATCATAATGTCCTTTTATGGCAAAAATGGGTACAGATCATGGGTCCTACTTCCTGACTCCCAGGACATGACCCTACCGAAACAACTTGAGAATCACATGACAATGAGCGTGCTGGGATTCTTCACTGGAAGCTAGGGTTACAGACAGATGGACGGAAGTAGAGGACAAGTTAATGGCTGTTATACTTAGACAAATTAGACACACAAGTAGCAAATTCAGACATACAAGTAATGACAGAATAAAGCAATATATAATGGATTCACACAAGTATATCTCACTACGTACGGACAGGTAGACGGACAGAGACAACTCTGTGAAAATAGTATATAGAGATGAAAAAATCTTACAAAGATTATAATTTAAATATAAATCTTACTGAATTCTCCAAAGAGGATCTCTTCAGCTTTTTAGTTAGTATCCTTTCAGGGCTCTTGGGTTATTGATGGGCAGTAGTTGTGCAATCCAAACCTTCACAAACAACTATTATCTGTGCACTTTGAAAGTTACGGATTTGATTCTACGTACTCCCTTCTTACGTAGGCTTGGGGCTCGGGAGAGCTTCATCACTGGTAGTGGGGCTTAAAACCTCTTCTCACCCGTGACATCATGATCTGTTTGTGATTGTTGAAACTGTTTTCCTATTCTACCAATTCTGTAAGAGAATATAAAGTATTGGCTGATATCAATAGTTAGTGCAGACAAAGGGCTACAGTACAAATTATTATCACCTCATTATATAGATGCCTCTCATTTGATGGTTAATGTATGGAGTCATTAAAATAGCTGGGCCACTTTTTCTATCAAAGTGACACCATGATTAACTGTGCCTGGGGCATGGCAAGTCAGACTGTGCCCGAAAAATAATAGGACAGTCTGTTCATATACCATTCGCCTTTTGGTGCGAGGTCAGCTGTACGTATAAGCATTAAACAAGTTGTAGGCCTCGCTCAGTTCGGGAAATATTTTAACCAATCAGATGAGACGATATCTATATATTAGATTAAAGCCAAATATCGACGGCTTACTCTTCGGGGCCACAGTTAAAATATACGCCCTCGCGTGATGTCAAAATCATGACTATGCTCGAAGTGAAGCTAGGGCATAGCATAGTCATGGTTTTGACACACTTTGGGCCTATGATTGTAACCGTGCCCCTCGTAGCAGTCAATATTTGTATTTTTTTCAAAAAAACTATAATATACAATAATATTGTCTAGAATATGATGTGGATTGACTTAGAACACTAAAGTAGGTAAACATAAGTAAACATGAGTAATGCTTTCATCTTCCCAGAGGCCTCTGCATTTGGAGGGTGAGCTTTTTATCTTAGAGAGAGAGATGTCGAGCGTCATCTTGAGAGTGAAGATGGCTCTTAATGGGCTGAATACTTTTGAACATAGTGGTTGGCAGCTCCATTAAGGATCAAAATGCCACATCTTGAGTTCTTAGTTGCTCTGTAATTTGTGACACTCTTGCTAGAGTAAAGATCAAATCTTACTCTTGCTAGAATCATGTCTATCCTGTCACTGGTGGCAAAAACATTTATTTTGTTAAAGAAATTTTAAGAAATAATTCAAGTTGGTGTATATTTACTTGAAGATATGCATCACATCAGAGCTTTTATAATTGTTGGAATAAATTAGTTCCAAATTTCCTCAATCTGAAGCAAAAATGGTTCCAGAATTGGCTACAAAGGTCAAAATTTTGAGGAAGAAATGTCCAAATTTGTGTTAAAGTTGATCCAAAATATCCATCTCTGGTATAATTATGGGTCCTTTATGGCAAAAATTGGTACAGATATGGGTCCTACTTCCTGACTCCCAGGGACATGACCCTACCGAAACAAAACTTGAGAATCACATAGTACAATGATGTGATGCTTAAAGATTTTATGTTGTGTCACAGTACTTTCACTCTATGAAGGAGATCTTATGTAGAGAATCTTGTGGCTTTTCCAACACTACCCACACTGATTGTACTTTGATTACTACCAAACAGGCGGGCTTCATAACAGTGCAAACAGATATGGAATAATGTAAGCGCAATACAACGCTAGAGACATAGTGTGTATATTACGTGTGGTGCGCAAGATTCTGTGCAAACGCTCTAGTACATTTGGTTTACTTTTACGAGCGGAACGATAACAACCAAATAATTCTCGCCTATTTGGTGGTAATTAAATCAAAGTATAGCAGTAAATTAGTGCTGACTAAGGCATAGAATAATTTATTGCAAAGGAGTATAAAGGTTTTGCTTTCACAATACTTACCTGCTATTTCATAGAGTTTGTTCACTATGTTATCCTCATCTTTGATCTTTGCAAACATGACTTGGTTGTTGAAATGACCTAGTCCTTGGAATGCAATGTTCAGTTTGCCTTCTTTATCAAATCTGGGGCTGAGAACCTCATTGCATTCACGAAGAGCTGCCTTAGCTCTGAAACAGAACAGTGGACAAGAATTAATGGTAGAAGATTAGTTCAGAATTGTTTCATTTCTCCGCTTGTGTCGCTTGCCGTTGCGATTTATTCATTTCTTAAAATATTACGATTGTGGCAGAAGCTTCCTCAAATCGGTGACTTTCATTATAATAATAATAATAATAAAACAGTGCTTATACAGTGCCTTACACCGATGTCTCAAAATGCTATACAAACAACAACAAACAGTACATATAACAAGAAATAGTTAAATTACAAAATACAAAATAAACATGAAACATGTAAATTAATCATCAAAAGAAAGTTTGAAAAGATGTGTCTTTAGATTTGACTTAAATTGACCAACAGTCTGACAATTTTTAATGTGGAAAGGAAGTTTGTTCCAGAGTTCGGATGAAGCTTTGGAGAATGAGCGATGACCATATGAAAGAGTTGAAACAGAAGTTGATACAAGGTTCATTTCTGAAGATGACCGTAAGTTACGAGATGGTTTGTATACCTGTATGAGTTCCTGATGATAAATTGGTGCCAATCCATGGATACATTTATAAGTTAAAACTAATAGCTTGTACTTAATGCGAAACACCACAGGCAGCCAATGCAATTTTTTGAGAACTGGTGTAATATGTTCACAAGAGCGAGTACGAGTAACAAGTCTGGCGGCAGAGTTTTGAATTCGCTATAGTTTAGCTATTTGTGAGTCTGGTAGGCCATAGAGAAGGCTATTGCATTGTTCAAGACGACAAGTTATGAATGCATGAACTAAGATTTCAGTAGATTTTAGATCCAGGCAATCCCTTATGCGACCTATCTTATACAAAGCGTAAGAAGGAGAGCGACAAAGGTTATTTATGTAAATATCCATGCTAAGATCATTTTCCAAGATGACACCGAGGTTGCGTGCACTCTTGACAGGTTGTATTGCAGCATTGGCGATTTTAATAGATGGTATAAGGGACGGTTTTCTGAAGCGAGATGTGACATGAATAACTTCAGTTTTGTCGTCATTCAATTTTAAATCATTTGCATTTGCCCAAGCTTTAAAGGGGGATGGCCCGATTTAAGGATATGAAGTTTTCATCTTGATAGATTGGTCTTCACTCAAAAAACCCATCTGTAAAGTTTTGCGCCGATATTTCAATCCGTTTTGATGCGAGAGCTAAAAATGTGATTTTGTAAGCCCCATAGAGTACTTTGTAAAATTAATATTGGTCGACCAAAATGGGGCACATTTTCGCTCATAACTTCCAAAACATGCTTTGGCTCTATGATTTCACAGGGTAAATGAGAAAAATAGTAGCTTTCCTCTGATACCAAAATGTTGACCACTTCCGGTAAAATCTGGGGCTTCTGGGGACGAGGCTATTAGCGATCGGGCCATGGACCTTTAATATCATTAATATATCTTTCAAGATTGGTAATCATGGCATGGTCAGAATCTTCATTGTCCCAACAATGGTCCAACCTCCAGACTACAAACATACAATTTACCAAAACTCAGTTCATGTCTTCTTATTTCATTTCCACATAGATCCTTGCCATTTTAAAAATGTTACACCCTTGTATAAATCCATGCCTTCCCTAGCCCTGGGATTGTTTGGGAATACTAATGCCCTCCCCAGATCTGGTTTTCTGATGCCTGTGTTCTGGGAGTGAAAAATTGACAAATGCCTATTAAGAATGACCTTGAAATTGAAGATCATTCGCTAAGCTTTGCTTTAAATGGAATATGTCAAATATAACTTTATATTTAAATGTGACATTTCCAAAGCAGCAATTATAATTCCAAATGGAATTCCTCCCCCTAGGAGGTTTAAACAGTTGTTGATTTTTGCCACTTAGAAGCAAACCATTAAAATGCAGGTCATTTGCCAGAACTGATTTCACAGGGAATAATTATCAGCATGTCACAACTAATACTACACTCTCAGTGAGTCTTCTAAAACAGTAATTACATTCTCAGTAGAATTCAAATCCCCATGATTTCCCTTGTGGAAAGCTATATTAACTAATTCTGCAATGCAATTCTTGGATCTCCGAAGTGAGCACTAAATACAAGATTGCTTGGACAAAAATCCTAATAAAGTTTTTCTTGCACCAACATACTAAAATTAGTCTCATGTGGCTCATGAACAAAATATCTATATCTGCTTTCTGATCAAACTGAACAGACTGATTACACAATTTTCAGAATTCATTGCAAAGTGATCTGAAGACATCACAATGCAAGTAGGCATGCGTATTGACAGGTTTTAAATTTCAGAAGCCGTCAAACCCACAATACGCATGCTAGCTACGTGCATTGGTGTAATGACCTCATTGAACCCACAATACACATGTGTACTTGCATTGGTGTAATGACCTCAATCAACCCACAATACATGTGTACTTGCATTGGTGTAATGACATCATCTAACCCACAAAACATGTGTACTTGCATTAGTGCAATGACCTAAAAAAAAACACAATACTAATGTGTGCTTTCACTGGTGTAATGACCTCATCAAACCCACAATACACATGTGTACTTGCTTTGGTGTAATGACCTCATTCAACCCACAATACATGTGTACTTGCATTGGTGTAATGACCTCATCGAAGCAACAATGCACAGGTGTACTTGAATGGTGTAATGACATCATCTAACCCACTATACACATGTGTACTTGCATTGGTGTAATGACCTCATTCAACCCACAATACATGTGTACTTGCATTGGTGTAATAACCTCATTGAACACACAATACACATGTGTACTTGCTTTGGTGTAATGACCTCATTGAACACACAATACACATGTGTACTTGCATTGGTGTAATGACCTCATTGAACACACAATACACATGTGTACTTGCATTGGTGTAATGACCTGGGTTGCTTTACAATGCATTTGGTAATGCGTAATGGTCATAGATGTATGTCATCAATGTGTTTAAAACAACTGGGCCGATTCAGGACATAGAAAAATCACTTTAAAATTCAATCGAGGGCAACTAGGACTAATGCAACCAGCTTCCATAAATCCAGGAACATGTGGCTGGATTCAGTTTTGAGCTGTGGGCCTTTTCAATTGCCACTGTCTGTAAAATAATGAATTTTGTGAATTCGGGTTTTTACATGGTTTGACCACTCTCATGTAGTTTTTTTTCTCAAAAACTTTCCAGTATGTGTGAGTTCAGCTGATTATTTAATCAGTAAGTTGCTCTTGCAATTTTGAGAATCACATTCATTTCTGTATAATTTGTACATTTTAATGGTCACTTTACTTCAAATGTCGGGTAGAAAACAAACCAAGTAAAGAATTTTGTCATATTTAAAGAACCAAATATGATAGAGTATAAATTGGTATCATTTAGGAATACATATTGCTGACTATTTTTTTTATGATCATGTCAAAATCTCAATTTTGAAATTTTTCCTTCCTTTTTTTTTTGAGTGGGTCAAATATATGCACATCACAACAAATGACATTTCCAACATTTGTTTACTTCGCCTTTCCAATCTTGCCTACTGTCTAAATCATCATCAGGTAGATAGATGCATAACCATGATAGTAAGATGAAGCAGTTGCTCATAGGAAACCATCGATATTTTAGTTCTCATCCCCAGGTCCACTACAGTTTTCTGTACTTCTGAAGGGCATTTTGGATTGGTGAATAGATACATAGAGGGTTACTGGATTGCTCATACTACTTGATATCCTGGTGTGCAACGATTGGAGTTCACTTTTTAAAAAATACAGCGGTCCCAGACCGCGAGTGTCGTCTGCCGTCGCGGTTGTGAATGTGGCCAAAGATCACATGAGGTCATGAAGGTAGCCCTTACGGAAAACTCATATGGCGTGCAAGATATAAGGGGTAACATTTGCCACACAACACACAGACATACAGTCCATAGTAATCTCCGTATGGAACCTTCTGTTTCTTGAAGACAACAAAAAAATGACTGTATAACAATAAAGACTGACATACATTAGTGCTCGTTCAATGGGTATCCATCGTAACAATTATGTGGTCAAGTGGCAATTTCTCAAAACCTAGATAGCAAGAGTGACTGGGTTCGAGAACATCTATTTTTCGGTCATTTAATTTTCCACCTCACTAGTTTTCGAGTCACTAATACCAATTAAAGTGGCAATTTTGAAATATGGGCATACTAAGAATATGAAAATAGCATACACTGTCTTCACATACAGCATTCGACCATATATTAATTCCATTTAAAAACACATTAGCATTTTAGCACTTTTAAACTGCAACTATTCATTTTTGTTTTTCCTATTTTTTGTTTTGTTTTATGTTGTTAAGTTGGAAAAAACCTGCATTTTTGAATAACCTTTTCCAACTCATCAACAAAAACAGACAGGCATTTTGATTAGGTTTGTATTTTTGTGGGCCTTACAGGTTCCCCACCCAATTACCATATTAATTTCTGGGTTTCATAGGATATGGATCAACATACCTAATATATATAAATACACGGTTCTTATGGTACAACAATCACAGGTTTGAGGTCAGAGATGAGGTTGAAGCTGAGGATTGGGTAGTTCCTCTTAAGACATAATTTTGAAAATACCCCTTATAATTTTGCTCAATTTTACAGAATAAGGCCCAGCACCTACAGGTATTATGTTGCAAATTCACATGAATCCCTAACCTTTTATTTACATTTCTCATATCAACTGTCACACAAAGGGGAGTCCATCTTGTATTACAAGCAAAAAAGACAATCAGATTGGTGCACTGTCATAGTTATTAAGAATATGACCAATGAGTATCACCAAGTCTGCAAAAGAGGAGCTATTGAGCCAATTTGTTCAATGTACATTTTTTCCATCTATCCAGTAGGTTTCTCATCGCCAGCTTTAGTTATTTCAGGAGATTGTAATTGGCCACAAAAATATCACACATGAATACATGTAAGAACCTTCTATTTCCTCAACTGAGAAACACACTTCAAAATAATACTAATACTCATAAACTTGCTTTCAAAATACACTGTTATTTTTAGAGGCTCTTACATGCATATCTTGCATACATGTGAAATTACTAGTTCCTGCCATAATTTCTGAAAAGTTTAAGAACATTAACAAGGATTCCCACAAAATAACAAATTACAGGAAACCATTAGGCGACACAGTAGACGTGATTGTCTGAAATGTCCTATGGACTCTGAATAAAATGACACACATATTTGATGGTCTTACCACGCAACAGCTGAAAGATATATTAGTGGGGGAAAATATTGAAAAATCTTTTTCAAATTAAATACACTATTACTTACTCCTGTGCTTGACACTTGGATGGCTACAAAGAAATTGGGTGCAACCCTCTTTGGTTTCTTCTCAGAGCTTTCATCGGCACCTCCTGGTACTTCTTCAACCTTCTCTGAACCTTTCCTCTTTCTCTTCTTGGCTTTCTTGGATTTATTCTTAAGGCTTCCATCTTTACCTGCAGGGGAAAGAGGTGGTTGATATAGTAACACGAATCAATGGTTTAGAGATTACTACTAGAATAGGAAATCACATGACAAGATTACGTCCACTGCCACTATTAATGTAATTATAGAGTCAGAAATCAAAATCTTTTCCCCACAACATTAGCTGTAAACCATAATAAGAACTACCGTTTACAAATCTAAAAAATGTTGGGTTTAAAAGCTGGAAGATAATGACAATGAAATTAACTTCAGGAGATGAAAATTTTAGAGAAAACAACAAAATATAGTTCCAACCAGAAGTCCTCCAAGACATCATAAAATTAAAAACACATGCACAAATTTGTATTAGAAATCATTTAATATAAAGAGACATCATAGACATATGCATCTGTCATGTTCAAGAGGTTCTGATTACAGCTACAGTGAGTTGGTGTATGAGATTAACTTACTTAGCAAATGTCAACTGGCTATGAGAGGCATAACATTAGTTCACATCAAAGTTAGTTTACACTACACCACATTTTTTTTTCAGTTTGATCAACAGATGGTACTTTTGCTAATTTGCATTAGAGGGAGAATTGGGCAAGGACTTTTTACACCCTGATTCAGAAAAAGACTCATGCAGCCCTTGCCCAATCTGATAGGGTCCAATATCTTTTGTGCTGATTGTAAATAAACCCATCAGTTAGTTTCTTGGAACTAGATTCCTTGGCAGTATTTGTCACATCGCCAACTGGATCAACCCAAGACCAGCCAAGTGATAAATGATGACGATGTGGTGTTGCTCTAAGCAAATTGTATCAGAAGCTATCAGAATGGAGTACTTATTGTAGAATTGTAGAAGTACTTGAAATGTACTTGTAGATGTATTTGAAATCTACATACCCCTTGCTGAAGATTTTGGAATCCGTATCAATTTTTTTACGGTCAAGAACCTTCCAATTGCAGGCACTTTTCATTAAGGCCAGAATTTTTTTTAAAAGAGCTTTTCTTGACTATTTTGTGGAAGGACTATTTTGTGGAAGACATTGGAACTACGACCAAAAATTGTTACTTTATATATCTCAAATTCACAGCAAAATCAAGGGTAGTCAATTGGAATTCGATTGTCGTCAGCATCACATATTGTGGTATTTCAAAGTTCTCAGGTTTGCTGAAATTTGCATATTCTCTGTTTTTAAAATCTAAGGTTTCAAAATGTGACATCACTTAAAGGTGCTTGTAGATTTATGTCTATTTTGTCCTCTACTTGATATGATACACTCACTTGCCATACGCCCCATCAAGTAGGGAAACAACTTGTGGTTTTGACGGTAGAAGCATAATGCTGTATTGCAAAGTTTTATTTAAAATAGTAAATTCACACTGTTTCTTTTATTGTTTTTTTCAGGGTATTGTTGGGCATGAATTTCATGGTTGATTTTCATTTGCAAATTTTTTTCTCAGAAAACTAAAAATGTGTTTTCTAAAATACAACAATATGTGATGCAGGCACTGAGATGTTATCTTGGTTTGATGTTGACAATTTATAGCAGGCTAAGATTTGAAGCAAGGCGGAATTGACTACAGAATGGTTGTAAAAACTTCTATAACATAAGATAAATAATATTCATGAATAAGCACCGACTATCCAGGTCTGGAATTTGAAACACTGTGACTTTCCAATCCATTGCTCTGTTCCAACTGAAATAAAAGAGTCTACGGGTCTAAGTTTCAGTTCAACCCCAATCTTCTAACATCGATATGACACTCGGGATAGGCAGTCAGGGTAAACAACAAACACCACACAGCCTGCACAAGAACAAGTAGATGCTTACTTGCACGCCCACAAAAGTATCTATTAAAAACAAGATAAGGGCTTGTACATTCATACACTGTGGGATTATCACAGCAACAAGATCACGAATGATGCTTAAATGGAATTTCTGAACCTTGTATATCAGGGATGGTCTATAGGTAGGGGTAGAGTTTGAGGTTGGATTTCTAGTCCCCTACAGGAGCACGGCGTCCGAGATTTTCCTCAGACGTATATGCCTGTGGGTGTTATAAATGTTCTGGTGCACAATGGGAGTTCTTTCTCAGGCTTTCCATACTTACAAGGTTAAGAAATGCCAGGTTAAAACATCAGTTCATTGATCTTGGGTACAAGTTTGTTTACAGTGTCTAAGCGTTTAAACCTGATACAGCTTGTTTGCATTACAGATTTCATAACATAAATTGAGATGGGATACATAGAACACAAGTTGAATGAGTTAGGCATTGTTGGGTTATGATAAAGGGATTAGCAGCAATAATGCGAGAGATGAAAAATGTGGAAATGAGGTTGAGACCTCCTCAGCCGCTTCCTTCACACAGTTACATCATTATACGCTTACAGAACTTCCTGAAAACCTTGTACACAAGCCTTGCGGGTAAAAGCATTGAATAAATTAGGCAAATTAGATTCTTAATAGCATAGTTTTACACCCAAAAGCTAATCAGGTTGAGAACTCATCAACCTGCTTATTTCCACCAAGTTACATAATCGTCGCCCTTACGGACCTCCAAATAAATGGTACCACAATGTTGACATTTTTCCTGACCTTTTGCCCCTACCCCCTGACAGACCCGGGGAGGACCTTGGGGGATGAATCACATGGGAGTAGGGGGTATACCTGCTACAATATACCAAAGTTTGCTTGCTCTAGCTAACCAGAAAAAAAGATAGCACAAATGTTCAGTGCCGTTAAACACCTTTTCTCTTATTACACCGGGACATACATACCGACGGACATACGGACGGACATACGGACAGAGCCCATATTATAGTCCCCTCCCGAACGAAGGCGGGGGACAAATTTACACCCACCAAATAGTGAAATTTTTTTTTTAAATATTCTTGTAATTACCGGTCTTCCGCAAATGGACATACAGTGACGCGTTTCCAAAATCTGCACTAAACAGCTGATGTGGTTCACACCAGTACAAAAACCAAAGATCATAGACGTTGTGTTGAGTCAAACTGTATGATCAGTCAACAATATCACAATGAAAATCGTGTGATATATTCACGGGAAAGGCTTTTTTGATCTGAAGTCAGAATTTTGATACGCACGATAGAAATTACAGACATCAGATAAAAGTATTGCCTTGTCTTTTAATACAAGGATTTCAAGCCAAACACTTGCAGGATATGTTCGCATATCCATTGCAGTTACAAAATATTAAAAATATGATTTTTTTTTTTATGTTTCGGATTAGTAAATTCGCTGCTAATCCCTTAAGAATCGCAATTAATTTTTTTTTTGCAATGGTGTGTGGTTACCCCGACTACCATCCATGGAAGATCATATCAATGTCAGAATGGGATTGACTTGAGACTATATAGAACATTAATATATGATTTTGCCTAGAAAATCATATCAAATATGTTTATCAGGGGACAGTCTGCAAAAGCTCAGTGGTAGAAGCACTGTACGAAAGTGAAGTTAAGTCCTTGTGCAGGGAAGGAAATCAGATGTTTTCTCAGATGTGTGGGCCGGTGCAATATTGTTATAATTGTTATATGTGCATTGCCTGTTTCTTTTGTAGTTTTCATGTTTACACTAAGGTTAAGGAAAGGTAGTTAGGGCATTAGTAAGTTGGTTTAGTATGATGGTATAAGTAGATTCCACCACCAATAAATAGATATGGTCTGGCACCCTCTGGCCAAAGAGTGTTTAGAAAAAAGGTAAAATGGGGGTCAAGTCTCAGTTAAAATTTGAAAATTAGTAAAAACCAGAACTTCTGGGGCCATATTTGTGGTATATATTTAATGATTGTAATGATACAAATTCCAGCACGATATCAAGATAAAAAATCTGGGAGTCTTTCTACTGAGTAATTACAGTACTAATTTTACACCCACCCCATAGGTATATTTCGACTAGAAGCCACAGTTTCAGAGGGGATCAAAACTTGTTGTTGTCTTCACGCTTCAGTAGCTCGAAAAAAATGGATTCTTCTTGCTGCATGGGATGCAGAGGTCTAGCACTCTAATGCATAATTGAAGCAACTGGAGTCAATTTGTTAATGAGAAATTTACATTTTAATTAGGACCATTTGTACATAAACCAATGGCAATTTATTGGTGGTGTGCAACCATAAGCATCTCATAGCTTGTATGCACTGAAACATTAAACACAGATGTACTTTTCTGCCTGGACTGGTCGAGTTGGCCCGTGGTGAAAATCACTAACGGGGTGTCTGTTTGTCACTAATTTGAATATCAAATCATTCTCATTTACATTGGACAGTCGGAGATATCAAGCAAAATTATATTTCTAGTGCCTAACAGCTATGCTAAATTCTATATCAGTTTGCTATGTTAAGACACCTACCCGGTTAGCACAGATCAAACAGAAGTCAGTTATAAGGAAAACATGAAAAGACAGATTTGAAGGACATAGATAATAAGATATGCTTCTGCAGAACCCTTACAAGAAGAAAAGATGACATGTTTGCAGAATACCCCACACTAAGCAGTTATTAAATGGGTGGTTCAGGGTTTGATGGTTGGGATCAGGATTACAGCTGGATGAATAGCGGGTGATGGATTTGGCTTCAAGAGTTAGGATGACATGAGGCATGGAGATATGAGGTTACAAGATCATGTCAAAAAGGTTTGCATGATATTTTAAGCAGTTTTTGTTCTGCAGAGCCGAGGCAATGTTTACATATGTGACTCAATGTATCCACTGAGACCAATGTCATCAATTATAATATGGTAAAAAGCTATTGGACTTTCCACTTGTTTCTCCCATAATCTCACACAGCAGTTATTGTCGAGTGCGAGGTGAATCTGGCCACCCTTGTTTAGCGGGAACAAAACCGGATTTAAAACTTTGGTTTAATTAAAACTAAAAAACTTGTGTTTTTTTCAATAATTTTACTTCAACAATCTTAACTTTTTTACCAATATCTTGATTTCATCAATACAACTCATTCATTGAAAATGGGTGATGGGGCTGATGTCACAGTTACCCTTTTCAACTCGTTCTCACCCATTTACCACTATTTTGTTTGCTTATCCAGTAACATGCAAAAACCCCAGTTTTGACCAAAATTCCCCTAAAATGTATACAAAAAACATTCTCCAACACTTGAAATTTTTGCATCACATTTATTATGGTAATGTGGCCAAATGTTTCACTTTCTCACTGATTGAGGCCCTCAAGTTGGGTCTCTCACTGAGAGAATCCTCTTTTGAGGTAAAATTTATCACTGAATGACCCCAAAGTCTGAGTTGCTGGCCGATCATTCCCTATCACTTTCCACCAAAGATGAGTGAACAACATCCCAGACATAACAAGGCCTGAAGCCAAAATTCATTCTGGTTTGGCCTTTACCCAACACGAATTGAGAAGTACCCACTATTAAGTAATTTCTGGACGAGGGACCTTTTGACATGATCTCAAAATGGATAAATGTGTGTCAATATCTAGAAATACTCCAAACCAGACGCCGCACCCCTTTGTAATGACCTTTTACCTTTTCTCCTGTTGTTGTTGGACTTGGAACTGGAGGGGTTGGAAGTGGCTTTTGGAAAACTTGAACAAAACAAAGGAAAACTACAATAAACTCAAAATCAAAAACAAATACACTTCATATCACAAGCACATGAAACACAATTCGTCGGGTGTATTACATATGACAGATCGTTATTTTTATCATCTTACGAACGAAACTTAGGGAAAATGTACTAAATATCAAAGTCTTCAAATATGCAAATTCTCCAAATTGACAGAGTTCACGATATGCATATTGGTTTGACGATGTTTGGAAAACACCAATTGTGTTTCCATACTGACGGATGCTGAATAACACTTAAGTATAGTGAAAAATTCAACATCCGTCACTATGTCATGAACCTAATCGTCATTTTTGCGTAATTTTGGTGTGAGGGATAAGATGAGTTAACTTTTCCAATGTATTACATCCTTTTATCAAGTAAGAACTATTACAATGAAATAAAAATAACCCTGCTTTAATCTAAATTGTCCAATTTTTCATTCATTTTTTTAGACAGATTTGATTGTTTGAATCATATAATGGGGACGTTTACTGACTCTTTAGAGTTCGCGATTTCTCAAATGCGATTTTCTCGAAAACAAGAATTTGTATTTTGTTTAACATCGTCACTATGTAATACACCCGACAAGTTGTTCCAAATTAATTCAAAAACGCCGAACAAGACGGTAATAACAAGGCACATTAACTTAAAACAAAAACCAAAACAAAACATGCAAAGATCTTAAGTTAATAATATAACACTTACTTATTGGCCTAATTTCAAGCAAAATATGGTGAAATGTTGTCCAGGTGTGTGTGACTTTGACTGTAAAATCACAATAATTCAATGTAGGGTATTTATTAGTCAAAGCATACACTAAGCTCAATTAAGACATAACTCAGCCTCATTTAATTTAAGGCATAACACTTGGACCGGTCATTTTAGGTTAAGACATAAATTTATTTTAGGTCTCATTTAGGTCAAGCCATACAATTTTGGCAGTAATTAAGTTTAACTTGCCCTGCTGACAAGTATTGGGAGGGTCAGTCTATTAGGATTTCCCCTACAAAATCTCAACACTTTTGGTTGTAACACGTTTCAAGAAATAGCTGTCCAATGAACTTGCTGTTCATAATAGCAGTTGTGCACCACACGGTAGTAACGCAGCATTGTGTATTAACCCTGCCATAAACCTGTGGCAAAACCAGGAAAAAGACCCATGTAACACATTTCCTTATGGTGCCTAACTTATCAATTTGAACAGGATTGTTTCAATTTACCACCATATCAGTCTGACTGCTGCCACCTGCAAATGGTCAGTTTTAGCACAGTGGGCGTATGAGTCCATCCGACAATGCACCAGTTTTGGGGAATTCACCTGCATAAGGTCATTTGATCCCACAAAATCCTATTCCCTAACACACAAAACCCTGACTTTTAACACTCATTTTAGCCCTCAAGCACTAGTATTAAGGACTTTTTATCAGGCTAATAAATGTTTTGTGGTCTTTATCTTGAACCCAATTCATCCTAAGAACTGAATGGGTTTAGTACAGTATAGGCACACCCTGTGTTGTTTATAGTGCCTGCACTGAATTATAATAAATTATGCGTACACAAATTTTCTGTATTAAGTGTCATTGAATGTGTCAATGTAATCATTAATACAATTTTAATGGCATTCAAAAAGCAAAAGACCAAATAAAACCACGTTAACTAACATTGTTCAGAGTTATTTACTGCGCACCGAGCATGATGTGCATCAACATGAAGCGAATGCCGATTGCCAAATGCACAATTGTTTGCGATTGTTACTTCTGAATTCTCAAAAATACTTTTATGTTCTTGATTTCAGTAAGAAACCTGCTCAAAATTCACAAGATCAAATGAGATGTGATTTTTCCCCCTCAAAGATACACATGTATTTTCAAATGAATGCCACAAATCCTCCCAAATCTTCCTGAATTGATGTCACACAACCAACCATATTAATGAAATCGCAGAACTAGCTAAGGACCTGAAGGGTGTAGAATTTTGAAAAGTTAAGTGATTGTATAATAAATCACTTCAAATCACGCATTGAACTTTCAGCAGGGCATCTACTGCACAACAGGTGCTGTGTGTCCCCACACACTTTGTAATTGGTAACTTCTAAAACCAAAACAAAATCAGAAATGTAGCAGATATCGTGAAATAGCCCAAAATCCCTTCTTTCCCCCCCCCCTTTTCCCTTTTGTCGCTGAGGTCTTCCCCAATTTCTCCAAGGACACGTCTCCAATTGAGGCGACTTCCTCTCCCCCCTGCTAGCCTCCAGCCCAAGTTCCTCATCTGGGAATTAAGAAAACAACAACAATGTCAAACTCTAACTGATACAGTTATTGATATGAGTCCTAGTCACAACAACTCATATCATTATTTTAACTCTGTACATGCTCTGCCATATTTATAATAGTATGTCAGTGGCTCTTATATGCATAACCCAAATTTGGCTTATCCTGTTGCCATATTCCCACTTCAGGACACAGTTCCGTGTACAATCAAGACATTCAATTTATTTCTACCAATTTTCTTGAAGGTACTCAAAGCTTTAGGAAAATAAATATGAGGAAATTACAAATTGTCATTTATCATTGTTGATTATGGTACAAACCTGGGGGGGGGTCTCACTGCACACGTATATTGGTTGGATGATCCGCCCATGGATCATTTTTTCAGTGAGAAAGTCCTAGACATGGGTTGTATTTTCATGAGAAATCCTTAGACATGGGTCCCTTTTTCCCGAAAACAGCCTCAAACATTGCTTTAAAGTCAAAAAATTTGAAAAATTGGTATCCATTTTGAGGCAAATCCTTAGAAATGGGTACCTTGTTTTGTACCCAACAACCCTTTGAGAATAGGTATAGGGTCAACTCCTCAGCTGCATACATCCCCGACCAACCAAATATTAAGGAACCCCCCGAAGGGTAAATATACAATCCCTTCAAATTGCTTTGTTTGGATACAATTCATATTCATTATCCTTGATTGCAATGTTTGCAAATACCTGTGTGTTAGAATGAATCAACCCATCCAATGCACCAAAAAACATCAATATACACTAATTATCCCAATCATATTGGTTAACATATGAAACTTTCTCAATGAAATGCTTATCTGGAATTCTTCACAGGTTTTCCTGCCAGATCCTGTGTAACGTTCCCTCCAAGAAATGGGCAAAGGAACAACAAAATGCTCGTATTTCCTGAGCTAAAAATATCTAATTTAGGCAGTCTAATCCAGTGTATTCTGGGTCAAGTTGTCCCAACATTCAGGTATATGTCAGAGTGAACTGGCCTTGAGGAAATGAGGCAAACAAGAGGATTAACTTGTAATGCTGCCATGTAATCCACATCAAAACCGGGCTGATGAATAACCTATTAATAGAAAACATTGTTAATTGTATGTACTGAGATTTTGCATGTAAGCATATGTCTCTGCTTTTTGTTATAATTTTTATCCTGTACAGGTTTAAATATTGGCTTTGGTGGAATAGTCAAGTAACATATGCACGTAACTAACGGCTAATAACTTATGTACGGAATGTCATGTTCTCTGTGGAATTGCTTGATGATATGGTAACTTCTGTTTCAGACTGAATTAACTATCGGATCTGCACATACTGTTTTTCCCAGAGTTCAGAAGGGATATGCAATTAGAGACTGCACATCTCCGTATCTCTTCACAAGATGCAAGGATCATTCACAGTAGAGAACTGTAGCTGTGTGGTACAGATACATGCTTGCAATCATCTCAATTGTGCACTTTGGTCAAAGGTCAAAATGTATCCATCAGCATGTGCACAACTCCAGAGTGTCAAACGGCTCTATGTTGGTGAAAAACGTTTTTTATGATTACATCTGTTTTACTGGTCTTGTTTCCTGTTCTTTCTTCAAGAGTTCCACAGGACCTTCAAGAGTCCGCATTTTAATTGCTGTTTTTTCAAAGCAGTTAGCAACTCATAAATATGCAAAGGTTAACTCCGGCAAAACTATACAACATCGGTTATCATTAAGGTAAGTTTGTTCAAAGTAAACTAGGCCAATGTTTTGATCGCACACAGCCCAACAAACCAAACATATTGTGTAAATACACCACTTTCAAACTCTTCATTCCAGGAAATTTCCTTTCGGTATTAACTAACATGAATCATGACTACATATATCTGTTTGCCGAGGTCCACAAAATATAGCTAATACAACAGGATTCAATGGCACTGTGTTTCAAGGCAAGTGCATCCATTCAATGGTCAGTGATGCAACATGATGTCAAGTTTGAAGTGGTTTAATTACTTCCACAAACAGGTCAACCTGCCTCTAATTCAGCACGCGTACCTCTCAATGAGACCGCCTAGTTCAACAGAAATCAAGAGTCTTACAGAATAAAGCTCATACACTCTACTAACTTTTGCAACTATTGAAACCAACCTAATCAGCTCAACAATAGCATACCAAAAATAGAAAGCCAGTTAACCCATTCGGCGTTACTTACACAGTATTGCCAACACCATTGCTTTACCGGCAATAATTGGGCTACTTCATGTCACAGTGCTCTAAAACTCCAAAAGTTGTATTTTTAGTGGGTGACTTGGGTTAAAAACACGTACATAAACACATAACCAATGGTCATTTTTTTTTTAATGAGCCGCTTTTTGTCATTCGATGCCCGTGCCAACCCAAATTTCTGTTGTGGCACACGTCTTCCAAACATTTCTTTGGAAATCCTTAGCATACAATTTGTTCCCTTTGGATTGTGATACCATGACCAATCAAGCCTAAATGAGGAACACATTGACATAGCCATTTTAAAAAGGTACAACACTATAACATGGAACAAATTGAAATACTTCCCAATTTTGATCCACACCTCATCAATCGGACAATGTTTTCTATCTGGTAAATGTAAATCACCTCATAACACTTTAATCATTCCTCGAAACAGTGCTCCTCATTTTTCTTCATTACTCATGTATCTCAACACAGGAAATTCAGACCAGTGCTTGTAGAAAAGCAAACAGGTTAATTTTCAATTGACAGTTATAGATATGCCCATGTCTCCTTTCATGCACATGCAGGGGCATTTAAACCATGCCTATATTGTATGTGATAGTTATTACCTATCTTCTTGGCCGTGATGAATGACACGTGATTGAGTTACCAATGTTTCGAGAGTCATATTACCTTCAATGTTCAATGCTTTCAGTGCAAGAAGAACGGTTTTATTTTTAGGCATTTTTTTCAGAGATTCTGTCACAGAAAACAATGCTGAATGCTAGGGGTGCTGACAGCTAAAATATCACACAATTGGAATGGGTTCCTATGAACTCCTGAAGTAACTCATCATCTTTATTTTGTTCTTTTGTAGTCACGAAATATAAATCGGTGTGAGGTTACTGAATTAAATTTCCTTAATTCTGTGTGTGTTGATAAGCATTTACTCAGCCATGACTTTGTATCCTTTATATATTTCATATCATTTTGATGTATGGTGTGTAGTTTATTTTGTTTCTCAAGACAGTTTGATTCATGTACTCTTCCATGTGCACACTAGTTTTTGCCACTTTTATGTCGCAACTATGACTTTAACACACATTTCTGTGCACAACAACAGAACAGACTCAAGAAGGCACAACAACAATATATAGCACCAACCTATTTTCACCTAACTCCAGAGTCAGGTCTTGAAGCTGTGCTGGTACAGTACAGTATACAGTACTACCGTACAAACAAGAGGCCTAGGTTGTCGGCGGCTAACCCGTCACCCCATCAGGTTTCTAAGGAAAATCTGTGAGGAGGGTAGCTGGTTACCCTGTAGAACTAAAAAGAAGATCTACCTACAAGGAGAGCTAATGGCGGTCATCCAGCACAATGACATCGGGAAGGGCATCCGGTTAATTATTTTTTGCTCCAATAAATCCTCACAGCAGTATTGCTGTTAGTGTGAGGTTGAACGGCCACCCCCATTTGTGGGGACAAAAAAACTCAGATTTTTAAAACTCAGGTTTTACTACTTACTACCAAAAGTGTAATCTCTCACTCTCAACATCATTTGGCGTGAGGACACTATCACTTCATTTCAATAAATATTCAATGCAACTAGTTCATTATCAATGAATATTCAGTGTACGCATCACTAATATAGTCGTCAATTGAAGTCACTTGAAGCAAAGGTGATCTAAAATCAACCAAATTAAAATTGTTCAAAATTCTCCAAAAAGACGATACCCTCCATTAACACTGGAATATCTTCCTTTAGAAAAAAATAAGAGGTCTTCTGCAAGTTTTTTGTAGATAAGGACTAGCCATCAGAGTAAGCTACACTATGGCTCTTAAATTAGGCACAAGTATTTTTTATTCACTGCAATGCAACTTTCAAAAATAAGTCTTGCTGCCTGCACGGCTGGCTCGTGCATGTTAATTTATAGTCGCTGATACAGATATGTAAATATTACTCTTTGTATGAAATCCACTGTGTCAGAAGAGTAATTATCACTATTGATATAGCATTTAGAAAGTCTGGTTTCACTTTTTGAATGGGCTGTTTAGGTCTAGTGCCACCAGCCTGTCCATACTTCTAAAGTTAGGGCCATTTATAACAGAGCTGTCAAACCCTTGTGCCTCAGTTGATGTACCATAACTTTGGAATTTCAAAGATTTATTAGGTACAATTAGGAAGATTGAATTGTGTTCAGAGTTGAAGATTTAATCTAAAGAAACAACTCTGAATGGACCGACTTTTTAGACTCTATATTTGCCAACAGCTACACAAATAGTTACAATCTATTTTTACTAAACAGACAAAAACCAGCTACTGGCAACATGTTAGTCATATTAAGATTAATGTTAAGTGGCAGTACGGCCCAAACAGAATCAAGAATTGTTCAAATTACCGGTAATCAATTGGTTTACTAAGATTTGTCCACAGAAGGTAATTAAGGTATCGTAATGGATCATGTTATTTAGCCTTCATTAGAGATGTGAGTAAATTTGTACCATGCAAGTAGGATGTAATAACAAACAGAATAAATTCAAAATCATCCACTGTCCACAACAAACAGTAGTCAGAAAGATAACATCTGAAATCTCTGAAATGAGAACCTCAGAACTTGTTTCCTGGCCAGATACTAGCCAGTTACCAACAGAGCAATTGGTCAGAGAGCAATGAATGCTAACATTATACTATAGGTTATCAGTATTAATCACAATCCCTACATAACCTCCTACAAGAAGCGAGGGGGGAGGGGAAGGAAAAGAGAGACGAAAGGCGAAGAGAGAGAGAGGGGGCATGACTTGGAAAATCCCTCTTTAATATCCCTCGCATTTCATTCCCATCGACAGATAGCTCACTGTAAACAAAAATCCATGATCCACTCCCGATATTCAGTGACCGTTTTCTGTACTTGCTATCATTTGAAACATATCAGGCCACAGCTGTTTGAAAGCCTCATTTATGACGAAACCAGAATTAAGAGTGACACAGTTTTAAAACCTATTTTGGATTATTTAATTCCAGAGCTATATCCTTTGCACAAAATTGTATAGAATTTCAATCTTCTCTTTAAATTTAAGTTTTACATGGATCTTATGGAAATGGGCAAGATATGGCATTATAACATGAAAGCACCTTTGTAGGCCTTTCCCATGCAAGATTTTTAACATGAATTTTTCAGATTTTTTCAAGGGTGACAGCTCCTGCCGCCCCTAAAAATCAATTGTAAGAATTGTTTGTCGCCTCTACTTAAACAGCTATGAAGTGGACTATTTTGAATTATTCTGGTGTATGATATCTACATATGTTTGCTAACCTTCTCTATGTGATATGCAAGGGTGTGAGAGTTAGAGCTTTAAGGATGATAGGTTGGTAGATTGTTATAGTGGCCCCTCACACCATACAGCAGATTATCTCAAGAAATACAAACACCAAAAGAATCACAGATGTGATCTATCCATAAACCAAAGTCAAGAAAGAGTTGCCTTGTTTTTTGGATGCTACCTGACCAAACTTTCAAGCTACACAGTGTGTGTACTGTCATTGGGTTTGTGCATCTGATGACCATCAATCTCCATCAGGGTTCAAAGATCTGCTACACCAGTGTGTGTGGAAAAAAATTCCCCAAAATCAGCCTGTAATGTTTTTTTAAAGACATGGCCTGCTTTGATTGAAATGACTTAATTTAAATATAACCGATTAATTTATAGTACAGATCCTAGTAGTTTGGGTGTTTTCTTTTTAATTTTCTAGCCATCTCTCAAACTTATCAAACCAAAGTCTACTGACCCAAGACTGCGCTTTAAATTCTCTCTTTTCATGTAGATTCAAATATTTCAATGATCGTTTGTTTTTAAATATTTGGTATTTTTTATTCACCTCGTCGACCATCGTAAACAAGTGACCAAATCCCCAGTAGGGCAGTTTCTTGCTGTAGGTGTGCATTGGGTCACTACGAGGAAAACATGGTCTATAAAGTTCAGTTTGTGGTGGTCTATTAAAGCACACCTTGATAGGCAGTCCATATGAAAGCCCCCACACCCTAACCAAAAAGATGGTGCCAGTCAAATGAGTCCATTACCTATGCTAGTGTTTAACAGAACCATGCATTTGAGAGTCTATATTTTTTTACAGCCCATCACCTAATTTTCACTTTCAAGCTCATTGTGCTTATTTACCACCTGACAATAGTTCTCATCTCTTACTGATTTTGGTATGGCAATGTCACTAAGGAAGGTTGATCCTTGGTGTCGCTCAGACAACAAGCACCAACCTTCCACTTGTTCCCAATCTTACCGATACTTGCCAACCCCGAGTCTTTCCACGTCGAAGACTCTTCAGAAGACACAGACATCGTAAGCTCTCGCTCATGATGCTCTTTGGTAGTTCGCTCGCTTTCTTTGGTTTGGTTGCTATCTTTGGTTTCTAGATGGGGCTGGTCATCTGCTACTAGGTCTGGTGTATCAGGCACAAGCACATGCAATGAATCATTCTCAGAGGTGGCATCACTATGATCTACTTGGCAAATGTCTGTATGGCTGGTATCTTCAAATTCACTTGAGGTACACTGGTCTTCATCAGGTGGGGGAGTGGCAAGGCGGGTTCTCTTTACATGATACCTGACACTTTCAGTCAGGGGGTCTAGTTCTATAGTGCTTGACGACTCCCCAAACAACTCTGGCTCATCGGAGTCGTAGCAAGCATGTTGTGTTGTGGACGCCATTGTGTCTTTGAAAGTCTTTCTTTTGGTTTCTCGTTTTACAGGGATGATTTTCGAAGAGCTGTGCTTGCGTTTCCTAAGCCCTCCCAATGTGCTTGCCATACCAGTTTTATTAAGCACCACCTGTGTGTTAAAGCAATGCAATGTATGATGGGGTGTATTGTTAGTATGGATATGTGAGCTTAGCCATGCATTACTATAGACCCTAAGGTTATTTCTACAAATTCCACCACAGCAATTCAGTCTAGCTATCTGTTGTATAATGCCACGATGTCACCAACTACTGATAAAGGTACAAACCACACTGTGCAACTCACATAGACTGAGGTCCGTCAGGTCGGCTAGCGATCTGCTAAAAATAGAATCGGGTGAATCAAAGTCATGTGGTGATAGTGCATATACATCTACATCTGCAAGCCTATCCTGGTAGGTTAGTTCGTAGGCGTCATCTAAGAAATCTTCCTCACAAAGATCTGAGAGCTGATAAGCAGTACTTCTTAGACTCCGATCACTTGTCCTATCTAAATTTTTACTTCCAGACAAGCCCTTTTGAGAGCTGTCCGAATTGTGTCTTAAAATATCTCGCACTGCTTCTTCAGATTTGGATTGATCCGATCCGTTAATCAAGCTACTGCCATTGAGTTCACTTGTGAGAACCAGGAGTTCCTTGTTCAGATCAAACGTTTTGGTGATGTGGCCACTGTTAGACTTGTGTGGTACTCTTCTGACTTGAATGGCTCCAACTGGTATACTTCCTCTGGACAAGGAGCCTTTGGTCATAACACCAAGTTGAAGCTGGAAACAATGAGAAATGGATCAAAGTCATTATCTATCATACAAATACACAGATATGCAAATTATGCTGTCACTAATGCAAAGCGTTAGTATTGCCACATTTTATTCATTAGTCTTGCCATCACAAACCTTTGAATGTTAGTAACCAATTAAACCAAAGTGTCCGGAACTTTTTGAAGCTACAGGCATACATGTTAAAGGTATACATGAAATCTGTACAGTCAAAGTCATGCATCATACAATTTTGAACCTGGACAAATATTTATATACAGAGTTTTTGTTTCAAATGTACAGCCTGATTTTCACAGTGCTAGATATAAATGCACTCTCAAAATCACTGTGCCAACATGGGGTTGGCTACTATTACCAAACCGGACAAAATTTACCACCACAACACAACCGATATGCATCTTGGATTGCTGTGTAAATCTGACTACCAACAGACAAATTTGACAGCAGCACAAGTGCATCAAAACTCCAAGACATGCCTGAATCTTTTTATATCTAGCTCTACGATGATCCCTAATTGAACTGAGCATATGCGATTGTCAGTGATCCTTCAGAATTTGGCCGAGTACTAGGTCTGCTAACAGTACTAAGGCTGCAATACATACATGCCTCAGTGGACCATTCATTTGAGCCATCTACCTGGGCCAATTACAGTACATGCAGTAAAGTGTACCTCTTCATGTATTGATCAAGGCATGCATTAGCATTATACTACAAGCTAGGACCAAGCTTTTGGCTCAAGCTTCTTATTGTTGTGTAGACACCAATGGGTTTCTTGTCCTCAAATTGAATTGTCAATATTGAAATGCCAATCTTGAAAGTATTTCAGGATTATTATTTTCAGAGAACTGAAACCTTGCATATAATTCACCAAAGTAAAAATACTTGTAAAATAAGTTGTTTAAAACTAATTTTAACTTATGGTATGAAAAAGATATGACTAATATATGTGCATATTTAGTAAGAGCGTGTATGGAAAATCAACTGGTGCAAAGATGATTTGTTTGGTTTAATATCTATAAATAGAAGCAATAAATAGTGAATTCTATATTTATCATTTGACATTTCTATTTTCTATTCCCATATCTGTAGTCTGATGAAGTAAAATTAGAATGTGCTAAATTTTTAGTTTATAATACGAGTCAATACTTTATCAAACTATCTGATTTTAAAAAAAGGCAAAATGATAGAAAATATTTCAAACAAGCAGAAGTTCACCTATGCAATAAAATAATTGATAACAAATTTATGAACCTGAACTGTCAATATCCATTTGTGCTTAAAGTCTGACTCAGAGATTTCGAAATATTATTTTTTTGTGTAATAATGAAAAATAGCCAACTAGAACTAAAGATAGTAACCTAAAATGCACAATTCCGAAATTTGAGATGAATCGGATTTTTCGTTTTGATGCAGTAAACATTTATGTATAGTATTACGTCCCACAGGATACTGTGTATAACAAAAATTCCGGATCTGGAATTTTATAACAAAGTTGTGATTTTCTATATGAAGGAATTCGATTTAAGCTTAGCAATTTCACACAGTGATTAGTATATGGACAAGCATTATGTACATGCAAAAAACATGATTTTTTTGGAAATTGAGGGCGCCCACCTCAGGAAATCTCTGAGTCGGCCTTTAATATTAATGTAATCTTACCAATTTGAAAACAGGCAACTTAGCTCTTTGGGTGTACTAGTATAATTTCTATCTTTCCCAGAGAGGCTGGTACATTGCAAACGAAACTTGTGCATCGGCTGAATTCGAATGGACTTTTTTTTTACAATGCTACATCCACAAAACACCGTACCTAATACCTATTATAGGTCCTGTGTTCCAGATCATCAAGGACGTGGAGAATAAAATATATACACCTGGTTCGCCTGAGCATTTCCGATATTTCTGCAGGTGATTCTTTTGTATTCTCTACATGCTTGAGTTGTTGGAGCAGGTGAAGCATACACAAACGTTATCTGCATTTAAAACTGGCCAGGTGCTTACTTTTTTTTCAAATGTTCTTGTGCACTTGTTCCTTTTTGGGGAAACAAATTGTCTCAGCCAATAATGCCCATGATATACTAAGCAATCGCAAGGAGCGTAGCTTTTTTTTATGACATCACTTCCGTCGCTTATTGGAAAAGCGACTGCCGATATCTAATTGATAAGTCACTAGCATACCCAAGCGACTTGACGCAAGCCAGTTGACTTGAATTCAACTCAATCGCTCCCAGCGACATTGACGCTGGAAGCTATTGGCAAAACGCTACGAGCGTTTTTTCACTAGCGATTTTACAGTTGCACGCTGCGACGGCAAGTATATCATGGGCATTACTCAATATCTGCAAGTTTTGTTGCTTAATTTCGGTAATTTGAAAGTTTTTAAAATATATATTTGGTTGCCTAGGTCTTGCTCTTTCATTTAACACCTTGCTTGTAAAAAAGCCTGCAAAAAATGGTGGAGATAGAATGCCTGAAAGATGCCAAATCCCCTAAGGGACGAATTCAATACTCAACTGGCGGGCGTTTTCCGGTTCAGCCCGGTTCCGCGCAGTTCAATTAATTCATTGAGTTTGCTGAATTACTTAATCGGATTAAAGGATTCAGAAGATTGTGCGAATTAAATGAACCGCCTGGAACCGGGCAGAACCGGAAAATGCCCGCCGGTCGAGTATTGATTTGGTCCCTAACCAAAAGTTGCACTTAATGGAGTTTTTGAATGGTCACTGTGTGGTGCAACGCAAAATCTGTGTGTAATGATTTGACACAGAGGATTTCCGACTGAATGAGCGACTGACAGAGCAAGTAAGCCTACTTGCAATATTGATTATGGCCCATGTGTTAAGTGTCACAGTACACTACAATGCCCATTTAAAACTCCATAAAGTACACCGTTTGGTTAGGGGTTTTGCATTTTTCAAGCCTTCTCTGCATGCTTTTTACAAGCGAGAGTTCATGAAAAAGCAAGACCGAAGCACGCAAAACATAGTTTTGAGAACTTTTGAAAATAATCAGCCTCTGACACAATGCTGATCGGAAAACGCCGAAGGTGCTTTTGTTGCCACTGTATTTTCACTGGCTTTCCTAAATTCTCAAACAGATAAAAACATGGCAATTTGATGGTGTATCATCTGGCAATACACATATGTAATTAGGTTAACCCCCTGAGCACTGCCTGCCTATTTACTCATCTAAACAGATTTTGATTGGTTACTAGAAGGTAACACCATGTAATGAGCAAATTAGATCTACTGAAAGACATGGTATAGTTTACACAGCGAGAGAGATAGAAGCACCCTTTTGATTGTTACTAGAGGGCCATCTCACATTGTGTCTTGTAATGAGCTAATCGACAAATTATATCATAAGTGGTAGTTCTCAGGGTAATACACATTGTCATACTGTTTTACATCCGTGTGTGTCCTGGCAAACATTGCTAAGGTGTCTATTGCATTCACGAGTACGTTTTTTTCTAGGCTATGGCAATCATTATTTTGTCGTATTCAAACCAAACAATAATTGAAAATTGGGGGTGGTTAAAAGTTTATTCTGGTTGTGAGAATGAGAATAAACAGTACTGTTTTAGACTCATCATTTGTCTATGATCTCTATCAAATGGAATAACCACTTTCTCAAACTGAACTCTGTGGAACCTGGTTTTTTTTGTTTTTCAACTTAGGATGGCTCCATGATCTAAGGACAAAGACACACTATTAGGTCTAACACCATTACTTTTATTCTCTAATTACCAAGCAAAGATCCAGATATTTGGTTTTGACTTTAAAGTAATTAAGTATATTAATAAGTAATTTTAGAACATCTCATTGGTTGATTCTCTTTGGAGATTCCGAAATACGGGAATGAAGGTTATCACATCAAAACAAGTAACATTCACATTAACATTACGCATGCTGGTTAAAATTGGTGTAATTAGCATGCTTTGACAAACACAACCAAATACATCTATACATACAAATGAAACATGCCACTTACTTCTTTGTTGGAATCATGGCAAACGCTTCTTTAAGACTTCAAGAAGCCGTTAAACACGCTGCCTAAGACATAGGTCAGCACATCTTTTACCCACACTCATGTATAACTAAATTTAGAAAGTACATTAGTCACTGGCAACACCATGACAGGTGTGCAAGTCAATTTGTTTGTTTGTGTTGTTCTGCAGCCCGATATTATCTTTGAGGCTCAGAAATTTGTTGCGTCATATTTTCACCGGTGAGTAACACATTATTATGTGCCCAGGATTCCAATTTGAATATGATAGTCTAGGTGCCATGTCGCCATGCCATGTAGCCTCTCACCAGATTAAAACATGTTTATATTACTGTATGTATGTTTCATACCGCTCATGTAACAATGAAGTCAATATACGTTTTTCAAATGAACATCATAAACTTTTGGAGCAAATACAATTACATGAACATCCCTTATACACTCTCGTACATTCGCAAGCGCACAACGCGCATTACACAAGTCGGAAATATGCCCAGTGCTTACACACAAGAGTTGCATGTGATGACCCGTTCCTGGTGTCAATAATACCGGACTTTCAAAGTGTTGATAAAACCACTATTTCATTGCATTCAGATAGGGATTTGGGGAATTCAGGCTTTGTGCTGCTATTAAGATGTTCAAAGATTTCAAGTTATTCTCTTGATAACTAAGAAAAAAGGTTACTTCATATTTCTAGCTGGTCATGTTCAATATAAATTCAAGCTAAAATTAAACCACATCAGAAATTGTTTATTTTGATCTTGAAGACTCACGATCCACCAATTCATCAACAGCTGGCCCTAAATGTCAAACGACCCACAAATGTTACGGGATGAACCCATGGTGTTAGCCTACATGTGCAAATTGTCGAGTCATAGAGTTTAGTCAGTTACATCTCACTTTGAAAACAAAGAGGAGATAAAAGGCGACAGATATTACCAAGAGACCTGAATCAAAACATGTCAAGAGTTGTTTTTTATGCGGCACTTGTTTCCTTCGGTCTAGACGATCTTGATACATTTAGACAGGGCTAATGAAAAATGGTTATTCTAGAGGAAAAAGTACATGTACTTATCGTAGGCATGTAGAATAACATGAATGTTTTGCAGGACTTAATGGAGCACTTAAAAAGTATATTTTTGGATGTAGTTTGCCCCTAATAGTTTTAGCTTTTATAAATAGATATCTGAAAAATATTCACACAAGTTTATAACATTCATGAATCTGATTTAGTATGAAATGCCTGGATTGACAGGTACAAAAGGTATCCCCCACAGGGGGAGCTCAAGTTTGATTTGGGTAGGGGTATGCAGCACAAAACACTGAACTTGGGAGCTTGATAACTGATTTTAGGTGGAAGTAGGGTTTTTGAAACTGTTTTTTTACCAATTTTATGGAATTAGGAACAGAATTTTAGGCCAAATTAGATGTTGTGAAGCTAAAGAACTTGCAAAATGTTCCAAAAGTTTAGCCTTACCACTACATTTTATGAGTTTTGTGGCAAAGTAGGGTCAATAAAGGTTCGTTCATACCTCGCTGCACTGTGCAGTGCAGTGCCGATATATCGATCACTTGCTGCAGCAACTCAACGTAACCTGCTGCAGCAACTCAACGTAACCTGCTGCAGCTGCAGTTAAAATAAATTTAACTCGGTTGCAGTACCGCAATGAAGTATACTGGACAGAGACCAAAATTTGAGCACTGCAACTTACCGCAATACACGTTGCAGTGTAGTATGAACGAACCTTAAGAACTGAAGCATACATGAAGGTAAGGGTGAGGTGCAAACTGGGAGTCTTGAACACCACACATAAATACCTATTTTAAGTCAGTGTCCCCCTCCCCACCCGTGCAGTAGTATCCCCCACCCCAGATTCAAAATTGTGCACAAATTATATTGATTCACTCTGTATTCTCATGCAACTCTGTAGTAGAATTATCAGAATGTCATCCACATAAGGTATTTCAAACAAGGAAAGTTAACATTTGTTTCTTGCAGATGTAGACGTGAGAAACAATGACAGTGGTGGTACCAGAGCCTTTCCCCCATTTTCTCCTCCCATGGGAAAAGTAATAAAATATAGAAACTGCCCAATTTTGCACAAATTCCAAGACCCCACCTCAGAAATTCACTTTGCCCCACCCCCATTTCCCCAAAGGAAAAAGATCGGGCACCACCAGTAAACAGTGATGAATACAAATACCCCAATCTTCACAAACACCATACTCAAACAAGAATTATGTAGTGTGTAAACACAAAAATGAAGTGACATAAAGCAGATCACAAATTCATGACTTGCATAATATGATGGTATTTGACCCCTAGTAATTAAGATTCAGTTATAAGGCAGCATGTTGTAATAACAATACACTGCAACCCCAGAACACAACTGTAATAGACTCAGAAATTAATAAAAATTACAAGTGATTACAACACCGACATGCACGAATTTACTGAACAATTAAAACCCACTTGCAATGTATGATCAGTATGTCGGAGAATAATTCAGCCAAAACTAAGCCATTTGTAAGGCAAACTTTTGCCTGTTGTCATCTTTTGTCAAACTATTGACAACACAAAGTTTTGTTTTCCAAAAGTGTCAGAAGTTTAAAGGAAATATCCCTCCCTTTCACTCCCAAACCCATAACTTTGGTATGCATCCAATATTAGTGATTAAACTCCAACTTGAAAATAAGTGCTATGAATACTTCCTACACTTTTTTTGAAAAACATTGTTTTTTTTTTTTTTTTTTTTTTTTTTTTTTAATTTTATTATAATCATAATTACATTTTGGAGAAACTTTACAATTCCATTACCATGACTGCTAGTTATGGTTAAGGTGAATTACAATTCCTTACCATTCCCAACTATTTACGAGATAGCACTGTTTGTATTTCATTTAGAATATTGACTGGTAATTCATCCTTATTAACAAATGTATGGATCAGGAAAGTAAGCTGTTTACGGTTGATTGCGTGACTTTGAAAATTCATGAGTATTATCAAATAGGGTGTTGTTTCACAATCTTGCTGCTATGTGAATGGTAACAGAGGAAAACTTTTTTCCACTTGTGATAGGTGGTTTTTTCACACTCGTCATGGGGAAATACTGAGATGGATGGAGATAATGCAAAAATCTTCCACTTCAATGCGACCATCTAAACATAAAGCTGATTCAATTCCTAAAAAATACAACCTATTTTAATTAAATATATAAAATACAATCTTGCAATACTATGAAATCCTGAATCCTAGATTTTTAATCCTATGGCATTAAAAATGATAACTAAAATGTGGCAGCCAGGCACTTTCCAGCTCTGTAATTCCACGGTTTAAATTCATGGCAATGCTAAAAGTGCAGATGCATGCAAACAATGTCTTAATAATTGCAGGGCCAGGGGTGAAAAAATTCTAATTTCCTCCTCGAAATTCCCCATCTTCAAGCTTAACAACCTACTGATTTTGATTGAACGATAAAAAGGTCACTTACTTTCCTGTAAAGGGTCTACATAATTAGGAGACCTTCAAATTATACTTTCTTTATATTTTTTTTAATTGGGAAAAGTGTATTAATTATTTTTCAATTAGACTATGTTAACAGCACAATTTTGTTGACGAGTGCTCCAATTTTCAAAATCTGAAATTGTTTTTTTATAGCAGTTGCCTTAAGTATTTGGCTAGTAACTTCCTAACCATTATACCTGTGAATTGTAAAGCTCAACATTCTCTATGTATTGCACACGGAATTTGTAATTAGGAGTAATTATATTGTATCCCAATAACAAATCATGGTTCTGGAAAATGTCAATATGAACAAGAGGAGCTGTTCTCGAACCACAATGTCGCCCCGCCCTGCGTAGCTAAGAACAAGAAGTCAACAATTTTAAGATCTCAGGGAAGAATTGGATGGCCGCCCAGTGGTCATCCTCCTACACGATGTGTTAAGTGATTTGACCTCGGGTATGACCCCCATGACCTTGAAATACCTTCAAGTGTCAACACAAATGTTGACCACACCCCAATTTTCACCCTTCCTACACATGATTAGCTAAGTTGCCGTACTGACCCCACAGCGCCCTTGCAAATGACCATCACCTTTGTTTTTGGCACGCTGAAGGTGAGTTACCACACGTCGGGCGGGGGGGCGCATAGTTATGTCACGCTCAACCACATGTTAAGTGATTTGACCTTTGGATGACCCCACATGACCTTGAAATGACCTTCAAAATTTTTGGTAACGAATGTTGACCACACCAACCATTTTCATCCTCCTACCACATGTTTAGTGATTTGACCTGAATGACCCCGCATGACCCTGTAATGCCTTCAAATTGTGGCAGTCACTGATGTTGACCACACCCCGCAATTTCTCGCGGCCTACCACCTATTTAGTGATTTGACCTTGGATGACACCTCATGGACCTTCACATGACCTTCAAAGTTTGAACATGAATGTTATCATACCCCCATTTTAAACCTCCAACCACAAGTCAATGATTTGACCTTGATGACCTTGGATGACTTGAAATGACTTCAAATTTTGCTACGGAATTTACCACACCCACCAATTTTCATCCTCCGACCACAGTTAATGACTTTACCTTGGTGACCTTGAAATGACTGCAAAATTTTTGGTACTGATGTTGACCACAAACGACCCACCAATTTTCATCCTTCAATCTCCTACCACATGTTCCGTGATTTGACCTTGGATACCCTTCTCTGGAGGGTGACCCTTGACATGACCTTCAAAATTTTTGGTACTGAATGTTGAATTGACCACACCCACCAATTTTCATCCTCCTAACCACATTTTAATGATTTGCCCTTGATACCTCGTATGACCTTTCATGACCTTCAAAGTTTCGGCACTGAATGTTTACCAACCCCAGTTTCATCATCCTACCACACCAGATATGGTTTATAGCAATTTAACAACCAATTTTTGCCTATTTTTGACACCATTTGACTTTGAACCACTGCCACAATCCCCTCCTCCGTAACTCCATCCGCAGCCGTACTTGGTGGTGGCTGCTCAGAGCAATAGAGATCGGGGCAGGCGGCGTTGATTATA